>KZ652335.1:84555-102412 GCA_001010745.2 Gerris buenoi
AAAAAAAAATCTCTAATATTTATACTGTACTGACGTAAATACTAGAGCTTGTCGATTTTCAAACTAAAGTAAGGGCGACCCCGCTCACGTTACGGGTGTACCGATGATGTTATTAAACCTAGGAAATAGTTATTGGAGAATACCTAGAAGAGCTGATAAGCTGGAATACTGTAAAATCACAGGGGGCGTGTTTTTTTAAAAAGGCAGTGTGAATGCCGCCCGCGCGTGCCCGCTCAAAGGTTAATAATTGTATGTCAATGGATTTTCATGTAACAAAATAATAACTATCAATCTCATTAAAAGACCATGGCAAATAACAACTGTAGCTAATGCTGTGGTTTCTGACAAATTGTGACATAAAAAATAAAAGTACATTCAAATTCCATTTTATTTTACCTAATTCCTTGTGATAAAATCAAACAATTAAATTTATTAAAAGAAAGAGCGTGAGAGAGGAACTAACTTATATCCTCAACAGGCAGTTTTGTGTTATTATGGTTTATCCAGTCTTAAAGAAAAATTATCTTTTTCAACTTTAACAAAAATTTTAAGAATTTTTCAAGAACAGTGGGAATTCCCTCCTGATGCCAAATTTAAAAAATGTAAGTAAATAAGTTCATAATAAAGATAATTGGGATCAATAAATGAAAAAGTTACATATTAAATATTTTTTCTTCTTTCCCATATCTTAAAGAAAGATGCGTTAACTGGCCTATGCTTATATGAACTTTTTTTTTGCTTAATTTTGAACTCCAAATATGATTTTTAATTCTTGAAACTTAAAAATGAATAACCTTGAATATGCTTAACTATGAATGTACTAATTATTTATCCAAAATTTACCATTTTATTGTAACAATTAAATAATTATTAGAAGTAGTAGTATAAGTCTACCCATTATACAATTTATTTTGGGCGACTCAAGAAAGGTTGTTTGTTCATTTGTTGAGTTTTCTGACACACATAATTTTCTTTATCAGTTATTTATCTTCTTCTGTTGGTAATTTTTTTTTCTTGTGGTAGGGAGTAAACATTTTATTTTTATTTATTCTGAAGTGGTTACTGATAACCTTACCAGATAATAGTTGAGATAACTCTTGCATGAACTGTTTCCTCTTTTATCTTTTTTTTCTATTTTATTGCTATTTAACTATCACAGTTTCAAGAAATAATTTAAAAAGCTGTACAAATGAAATTGAGACATATTTTGTTGTAGAAAGAGTTTATTTATAACTCCACTCTTCACTCTTTGCTCTCTAACAATATTAATAAATACTCCTCTTTATGTATTATTATATTATCCTAATAAAGGAGTCTTAAGGTCTGGAGAATATAAAATTGATTGAGGCCTAAAAAGTGTTGAGACTTTGGCCTTATGAAAGGATTTTAGTATCTATATTATTGATTTGATGTTTTTATTACATTTTATACAATATTGAAAATAGTTTAAAGCTAAAGTAGTTATACTGATGTTATGTCTATTTGAATAAATGTTTTAAATTATTAAAGAAATTAAAAAAAAAACGAAATCCTTTAATTGAGATTAACTGAGGCAAAATACGTTATTCTAATCTCAATCTTTCTGATTAAATAAATAAATAAGCCATTTATTGATCTAACAACTATAAAAATACATTAAAAAGTAATATTAAATGTAAATACATGATCTAATCAGCAGAATGCTGTGGCAACATCTTTCTGATTATTTTTTTTTTTTTATGTTTTAGGCACAGTACTTTGGACCTATTTCCCTAGGAACTCCACCTCAAAGTTTCAGAGTTGTTTTTGATACTGGCTCCTCTAATTTGTGGGTACCATCAAAGAAATGTTCTACGTTTAACATTGCTTGCTGTAAGAAAGATCTTAAACCTACATATATTTTTCTCTAGTGACAACTAATCCCTAATTTTTTTTTTTTTTTTTTTTTTTTTTTTTTTTATGTAATTATAAGGTAAATTCATGAAATACAACTAGATAAAATCCCATTGCTGAGGAGCACTATAGTCTAGAGCAGATTATGAAGGACTAAGTTAACCATCATGTGGTTATAGTCTGACTGCACTTTATAGCTATGTATGTCCCTAGTACCATTGAAGTGCCTGTTATTGATGTGTCAGTTGTCAATCTGATACAGTGTCCTCCCACCAGGGGTGTTTTATATACTTTGTAACCTTTTGTAGTAAGATTGCTCTTCTAATTTACTTGATGCAAAAAAGTCTTGCCATCCCAAAATGATGTCACGGAGCTTGTCTAACTTAAATGGCAAAATATGCTACCCTTGTCATTGTCTTCCCACTCTGTTGTCAGTGCTGCCTCAGTAGGAACTACTTTTAGGGTGATTCTCTTAGTCTCAGCTTACCCTAATATCAAGGGCCTTTAACAATCCCCCATCTGCTTGCAACTATTATACTACCCTACTGACAAAACACTCTACCTAACTTATTATAGATGAAGTTGATCCCTTGAATTATTCAGTAACAATTTATTAATGGGTCCTTAGGGATTTAAAAAAATTCTATACACTCTTCTATGTCATCTGGCTATATTTCGACTCGAACTTGAGTCATTTTCGAGCACCTAGAAGCAATTCATTACAAAATCTATTTCCTTGTAAACATAAACATTTATGTTCTTTCATACATCGTAATAGTGAAAAAGGTTAATTGGAGAAAAACAATTCTTACCCTATTGAGCTGAACTTTAGTCTTTTGCTGTGCAAAATCGTCATTTTTTTAATTAAAAAATGACAGAAATTTCGGTCATTTGACCTTTCCTAAGTCGGAAACCCCCAAACTTCTTCGGGGGTTTAAAAAACTATTTAAAACTATTTCAAAATAGTTTTAAGAAAAATTTATTCCGAAAGATTTCTGTTTCGCAACTTTTTGGCTGTACAAATTAAAGGAATTGAAAAAAATTTACTATTATAATTTAATCATTAAATTATAAAGAATTTATCATAAAGAAAAAATACAAAATAGTACGTATTACATAAAATATAACATGTTAAAGAGTGAGACTATACAGACTACAGAGTACAGTTACGCAAATCTTAACAAGTTATAACCTTCTCTTGTTTACGAGGTTCACNTTTTTTTTTTTTTTTTTTTTTTTTTTTTTTTTTTTTTTTTTTTTTTTTTTTTTCTTGCACTGTGGGTACCACACCCAAATAAGACTAAATTTGGCAGTATTTGGTACAATAATTAAATCATTTTGTTTTAACTTTTTCTCATTGTTATTTTAATTAAAACTTTTGTATAAATAGAAAGTAATTAGTAAAGATTGTTTTTAGGGGTCCACCGAAAGTATGACAACTCTAAATCTAATACTTACCAGAAGAATGGAACTAAATTTGCTATTCAATATGGATCAGGCAGCCTATCAGGGTATCTTTCAACTGATACTCTTAATGTATGTTAATCTACCATTTTTTTTCCTCATATTATTATTTTCATTAAATTTAAAACATTAATGTTTTTTAATTAAAATGTTAAACCTAAATGTTTAAAATTGTGCCAATCAATTAAAAAATACAAATCAAGAAAATATAATTTAAACAACAAATATCGATTGTATGTTTCACAAACCCTTCAGTATTCATGTGGGTAATTTTTATCCCAACCTCTGTAAAAATGAGCTTGCACAGAACTGATAAGAATAATGAGTTTCCATAGTGTAGGTAATATTCAACTTATAGATTTAGCTTTGTAACTGCATCGCGGTCAATTCACCTCTGTTATTATCAGTTAATTAGGTATTGTATTATACTGGTGACTCTAATTTAACCATCATATGTGTTCAGGTAATGGCAATTCAATTATTTATTCAGTAAGTTTTAATTTTTGTCTTCCCCCTCCCTTAAAGTTAAATGACATTTTTATTCCTAAAATTTGAGTTTAAACATATTTTGTAAATAATATAAAACTATTATCAAAGTTATAATCAAGTTATAAAAAGTATTGTATTCTAAATATTCGTTTTTAATGAAACACTAAGTTTTTCAATTTTTGGTGACTTCAAGATTCCAAAAGTGGGTAAAATTTAGGCTGGGGTAGTTCTTTATCCTGTGCAACCTAACTTAAGATAACAAAACATGTGTGAGAGAGCACTCAAGGGTGTAACCATTGAGTGTAATCAGTAGGGGTTCTAAGTAGCTCATTGCTATCCTATGCTTTTTGTTATGTTGGAGGTTCCAATATCTATTAGTGAGCTTACAAGGAGGCACCTGATTTTGATAAAGACGATAGAATTGTTAATAGGATGCAACGCCGCATTTATTTAATGTTCGAACATGTTTTTCCTTTGCAGATGGGTGGAATAGATATCAAGGGTCAGACATTTGCAGAGGCTATTAACGAGCCAGGTCTAGTATTTGTGGCTGCTAAATTTGATGGAATTCTTGGCTTGGCTTATAACACTTTGTCAGTGGATGGTGTGGTTCCACCTTTCTACAACATGATTTCCCAGGGATCAGTTCAAGATTCAATTTTCTCTTTCTATTTAAACAGGTCAATACTATGTCAATGACATTTATTATAAAGTAATTAAAACACGTATAAAAGGTTTACAAATTGTTATTGATTAAACGATATGTTACAATATTTCGCTATTTTTTCTGTGTGAGAAGTGCAGAATGAAAAAAATGGTCTAATAGGTAAAACTGCAGTGCAATCGGATTCATTGTGATATGGCTCTGAACGGTGCATTTGTCTGGAAATATGTTAAAGGTATTTTTGTGAGTCACATACATTTTGCTGAAAAACACATGTAGGATCTTTGTCCTGAGTTTAAAGCCTTTTTTGCCTAGAAAATCTGGGACCTTATTGTGGTATTTTTTTTTTTTTTTTCTCCATAACTACTCTACAGCTATCTTTGTCACATTATTTAAGAATCATTAAATTAAATCCTTAACTTTTACCTTTATGCTGCAAATTACTTTGTTAATTACTTACGAGTTTTTGTGATATCTGTCTTTAATTTGTTTACGCTTTGACAAAAATTTCTTGGCAATTCTCCCTGAATCAATTTTACAGTCATGATTTTCACTTATGGAATCAACAGCAGTTATAAGATTGATGAGGTCGTATCCATTAAGTTTATAAGGAGGGCAATGCTTCAGACCTTTATCAAGCAAATTGTTTTCAATTATTTTTTTACGTCATTGTAATGAATGGTTCAAAAGTTATAGCTAGAATAAACTTTTAATTGGCCGTCACCCTGATGCAGCTGGGCTGATTATGCTGGCTAATGAAGTCATTCTATTTGTTAAATTGCCTAATGAAAGCACATATTTACTAAAAAAGATTAAATCTTATTGCCTAACATTATAATTTGTTTGCCAATCAGAACCATTTTCCCCCTTATCAGATTCTGAAGTAACCTAATCTTAGAGAATTCTATATTTAAAAAAACTTCTTAGTTTTGTCCTTACCTGGTTGGTATTGTTAATTATAATTGATTTTTTTCTATTTATAGAGATCCTTCTGCAGGAGAAGGTGGTGAAATCATATTTGGAGGCTCAGATCCTGCTAAGTACAAAGGTGATTTCACTTATGTAGCTGTGGATAAGAAGGGTTACTGGCAGTTCAGAATGGATGGGTATGTTTATACTACGACAATTTGGCTAAAATATATTTTTTTATCTACCTATATAATTAAAAAAGTTTTGTAAATAAACGAGTTAAAAAAAATCTTGAAAGTGTTAATCTAACAAAACTACAATATTTTATTTTTAACCAAAATTTATATGAACTAGGTCTAATATTTTTACTATTAATAAGATGCTTTAATTCTGTGAATTAGGATGTCTATTGGAGACAAAAAGTTTTGTGAAGGTGGCTGTGAAGCTATAGCTGATACTGGTACCAGTCTTATTGCTGGCCCGGTCGAAGAAATTCAAAAAATCAACCAGAAAATTGGAGCAACTCCAGCCCCAGGAGGAGAATACATGGTAATACCTTTCATTTGATTGGGTTGGTACAGGTATATACACAAGGTTGGTACAGGTATGATGTGGGAAGTGGCTGCAACTCTCCACCATGGGGTTAGTAAAATGGGTCCAATGTGGCCTGATTGCTAGGTTCGAACAACTGGTTCGTCCTATCCACCTAACCACTATTTCTACTACTCATTAAATACATATTAAAAAGGCTTAGACTCTTAACCCCCTCCCTCCCATATTATGACTTCTACATGCACTAAGAAGAAGGCAGGGAGAATAATGAAACAACATGTCAAATTTTAATTTATTCTTTTATTACAATTGAATAAGCTTTTAAAAGAAAAAATAATATTAAGCAGGTTAGGTTGAAAATTCATATTTATACTAACAAGAAAGTAAAGGCATAACATTCTTCATGTACATACAATTTTATAACTATAAAAATAAACATAGTTATAAGTGTAACTACAATAATAATAAATAAATAAATAAAAAATCTAGGATCAATGATAGTTGCCAGCACAAGATCCCAACACATTACTTATGTGAATATTAAAACAATTCCCAACTCCCCCACCTATCTCATGGAGTGGTATTTTTCATTATCCAACAGAAAAACTTTTTCATCTATAAAAACATTTTATGTCAAGATAATTATGTACTTTTATTGCATCTTTATTGATTCTATAAATCTGGAGTTATGAAATGCGAGTTTATAATTCTTCAATAATTAGTTCTATAAAGCACATTAAGAAGTATAATCTAATATTCTGTAACTGCAAAATTTCTTATAATAATTTTTTAAAATGGCTAATAAATATTCAGCATCGCATAACCAATAATTTTCATAGTTTATCAAATAAGGTGAGACGAGAAAGGAACTAAATTTGTCCTTTTATATTTATGAAGGAACTAAGTAAAACTATTTACTTAAATTAGTTTAACTCTTTAAGAAATCATTAAAATGTTGGGATCAAGATATGCATGCAATCTTTCTATCCAAAATTTAAATTCTCTACAATACAATCCTCCACCTTTATGACTTTTTTTGAACATTATTTAAATCCACATGACTGCACAATGCATCATAATAACTTGGCTTAATAATAGATCTTAATTACTATTAAAAACAAACTGTTCTCTGAGTAATAAATTATATTTTATTTATTATTTATCTGATTAAAAGTTAAGTTTTAAGATCCGATACTATAATAATTTACGAGTGTTCGAACTTCTTTTCTAACTAAAGTCGAAATCTATTCAAACTGTAGTGTTAATTCAAACGTTAATATTATTACAAATCTTGCTTATCTCAGCTTTAACTTCATTAATCAAGTAAGCTGACTACAAACTTTAACACTCTTTTATATTATTTATAAATTAATTAATATCAATAAAAACAATATTCACTTATTTTTAAAATAATTTAGAATTTAGCCTACTTTATAATTATTACTTATTGATATTAATTTTTATTGCAATAACACAATTTCTTTAGTAGACCTAAAAATATTTGATAATTTAGTTCAATTCTCAAAAATAAATATATTAAACATCTAATTTAATATTAAAAGTCATAAATTAATTTAAATTTGAGGCTAGAATAGTCAAATTTGTATTAAAACCTATCCATATGTATATTTTCACACACACTCTCATGCTACTTACATAGTTTTATTTGCTGTATTTCTGTTGTTTAAGGTGTCCTGTGATCTTATACCCAAGTTGCCGAACATTGACTTCAGTATTGGAGGAAGAACTTTCGCCCTGGAAGGAAAAGATTACGTGCTCAGGGTAAGAAGAGTTAAAACAATAAATGATAAATTATAATCTCCAGTAACTTAAACCCTTGCTAACCTTAATCCAATTGTTGGAGAAAGAATTCAACATCTTTAAGTTAAAAAAAACTCCATTAATATTGAATGAGTACTTTTTTCCTCACTAAATAAAAATACATTAATGATGAAAATAATCAATTATCATTGTGATAAATAACATATTTGTGTTTTTTAAGCATTGCGTTTATCCATAATAAATTAATGCTAATTCACAGGTTGTTCCATAATAAGATAAATTAAAAGGACAGAGGGCATATAGAGATATTTTTCAATGCAAATTCTTAAAATTATTACATTAAAACTAGTTGCAACTACTTTTATATAATGTTGAAAAAATGGCTGAAAGACTATAATGAGTCTTAAAATTTGACATTTTTAATAGGAAAACATATATTTAAACCATTCTTTAAAAAAAAATGTAAGATTGTGTGATAAAAAAAAGTAAAATTCTTATAATCACTTGTTAAGGATTTTGTCTAATTGTATTGATTTTTAGGGTTTTGTAGATACTTCTCAAAACCCTTATGCCGAGGGTGATGTGTCCGTCCGTCCGTCGCTCTTTGGTTCATAGGGCCCGAACCGTTCAAGCGAAAGTGCTGAAATTTGGAACCCTGGTGCAACTTTTTGACCCAACCAGAGGAAAAATATACAGAAGTCCATAATTAGATTTGCGCATGCGCAATTCAAAAAAATGTGGTAAACTCAAAAATTTACATTTTTTTAAATTTTTGAGTGGGGTATCAAATGAAAGCTGCTGAAGAGTAGAACACAAATATATATATGCTTTTTTAAATTTTGCATTCCTTATAGGGGAAAAAAATCAAAATATACCCAAAAAAAATTTCCCCCCCCCCAACCACTATAGATCGGCTGGTGCTAAAATTTCGAAATAATTCATGCTAATGCCTTATTGTTGGGCGATGAAAATTCCGGGAGTTGATCCCAAATTTTTAAAAATTGTCAATTTTGGGCGCGAAATAGTGAAGTGCGCCCAAAATTTTATTTTTTTAAAATTTTGAGTTGGGTATCAAATGAAAGCTGCTGAAGAGTAGGACACAAATATATATTTGCTTTTTTAAATTTTTTATTCTTTAATGTTTTTATAAGTCAAAATATACCCAAAAAAACATTCCCCCCCCCAAACTTTATATAATGGCTGGTCCTAAAATTTTGAAATAATTCATAGTTATACCTTATGGTGGGGCGATGAAAATTTCATGAAAAATGTAATTTATCTTGTCGTTAATACCGATAAAAAACATTGTGACCCCCCGGGGGATCGAACCCGGAACCCTTTGGATCGAAGACAAAAAAATCATAATTACATAATGGGTGTGCTAATTCATCTACAAAACCCTAAAAAGTACTTGGGGCAAGTACTTCCCTGTGATTTTTTTTTTTATTAGTTTTTAAGTTTCATTTATAAATTAGACTGTTGTAAATTGTTCTTAGGAATTTCTTAAATGAACATCTCACATTTTTAATGATATATTCAAAAATTATATAACAAGTACTTGACTGCTTCGTGTTCTTTATTTAGGAGAAAAATATAAATATTTAATATTTAGTGAGTAACTAGTTGTTATGTGGTTTGTTTAGATTTCAGCCATGGGTAAAGTACTTTGTCTATCAGGCTTCATGGGTATTGACATACCTCCACCTCACGGACCCCTCTGGATCCTCGGAGATGTTTTCATAGGCCGCTACTACACAGAGTTTGATCTAGCTAACAACAGAATTGGATTTGCTGATGTCGCTTGAATCAGAAGATAGGATTTAATACTATTTTCGCATCATCCATTTTAAAACGTTTTCTTTCTGCATTCCTATTTGTTTAACTTTTGTAACAGAGAATACTCCTAGTAATAATGTTTAAAACTCTCTTATTGATGTTAGTTAATTATGATTCTATATTGATATTATATTGCTTTTATTTGAAGATAATAGTTATCTCATTTTAATTATCTTTGAAGAATGATTGATTTAGTTTTGTATTTTTTAAATAATAAAATATTTTATTGTTCATGAACAATGATTTTTGTTTTATTAATTGTATTGCATAAATTTATGAATAATTAGTAAATATGTTTGAAAAACTCATTCAAACAGCAAAAGAGAAGCCTTATAAAATAATAAAACTATCAGGAGAGTTGACCCTCCAGAAGGCTACTTCAAATTGGCAGTGTGAGGGTAAACTGAAAGTGATCTCTAATTTTTTTTATTAATTATCTGATAGAAATCATTTCATAGCAGTTACCTATGCCAATTAGGAGAAATTTCCTACTTGACTTATACAAGCAGATTCCAACATCAAATACTAAGGGGCCTTTCACACCGAAGTAGCAAGTCGCAGGATGCATGCGTCCTGTTGGCAAGATGCATGCATCTTGAACACCGGACTGTATAAGTGAACGAGAGCTTTCACACCGAAGATGCAACTGCGACTCGAGAACCAGCCGGCTGGTGTTTTATTAGCGTGCGTCCTTATTTGGCGGGTCTACATACGCGCTCCACCATCGAAAATTCGTATTTAATTCACACATCGTCTGAAGAGTCGGATGATTGATAATTCATCATTTAAACCCAAATGCACTGAAAAAACTGAGGAGTTCAAACAAAAGAGATAAGAAGATGCAAGTTGCACGTGCCACTTCGGTGTGAACGCTCGTTTCATAAGGATGCAAGACGCACATGCCACTTGCGACCAGGACACAGAGTGCATCTTTGGTGTGAAAGGCCCCTTTGAATTACCTTAATGTATGTTTAGAATTACCTTAATGTATAGTTTAACTTCCCAAAATATTAACTTCTTAGCTTCAGTAAGTTTGGGCTAGGCTCAATTCCTCTCTTTTATTAACAAACCCCTATTTCCCCTCCCCCTTATGAGTGAAATTTGAAAAAAAAAAAAAAATATATATTTTATTAGTTCATCAAATTATTATAGAGAATATCATATCAAATAAGATGATTTATTTTCAGCAGTTTAAAGAATAGTGATAATTACATGAGTGCCAGAGTCTAGGTTTTAAATACTTACATGACCATCTCTTTTATTTCTATGCCCAATTAAATATCCCTTTCACTCAGAAAGCTAACTTCGCAATTTCAAGGATCAAGAGATATTGTTATGACAGATATTGCATAGCAATAGTTGCTAAATGATTTGGTTATTTTACTAATGGAGGAGGTAAGGTTGCAAGCTTTTAAATATAAAATAAATCAAAATTGTATACTTGGCAAGGAAAAATAACTAATTAGCAGAATATTGCTCTTTTTTAAAAATACTGAAGTGTTCATACATAAAACTTGTGCAAATGTAAAAAAGTTCTATAAATTTAATAGTTACCAAACTTTCTACTTGAAGCAAGAAAATCCTATCAAATATTTTTATTAGAAGGTGAGAAGAAGAACTTTGATTATTCATAAAAGGGGTTAAAGTTAACTGTCTCAAAAAAGTCTATTTTCATATTTGATTTAATAGCAAAATTATTAAATGACCACCTCTATTTCCACACCTGATTAAGTAACCCTTTCACTCAGGAAGCTAACTACCCAATTTCAATGATTAAGCAATATCGTAATGACAGATATTGTAATAAATAATATTATAAGTTACCTACTCTCCCCTTCCCATCCAAAAAGCTATTATTTAATTGACAATTAGAAATGAAGGTAAGTTATCTCAAAATCAATGTTGTTTTTTTTTTTTAGTCTAACCTCTAATTTATAATAAATTAGAAACAATTTTTACAAAGAAAACATTTATTTAATACATAATTAAAGTTAGACACACTAACAAACAAAATTTTATTCTAAATACTGACATTTATTTAATTGAACACACCAAAAAGAAACAAGACTAATTTTAAATAAATAAAAACAATGCACTTTTCACATTTTACAAATTGGAAACAAAATATCTACTGTACCTCAATATTATATATTTTTATGCAAACAGAGGGACACACTCACTTCAAAAAACCAGGTCTTAAATTTTATTTTCAAATATCCTTGATTTTAATAATTTATAAGTATATATAAATAGAATATATCGATAATTTTCTAATTAATTATTTTAATTTAAGTATGTTGGTTCATTATAGCTTATTATTTTAATAATGAGATTTTAGTTGAATCGTAACATTTTTAGTCTCTAAATTGTACAACTAACTATAAAAAAAATACCCAATTTTAATAACAAACCAATGTAATACAACAATCTGACCCTATTCAGATTAGGTTTACCTTAACCCCCTAACTATGTTTTCATAAAAGCTTATATTAGTGAGTGAAAGCTATAACATAGAAAGTATACCTTACTATTGTGATATACACACATTTATAATACAGTATCCTTAATATATGAATAATATGCATTGTATATACACAGCATGCCCCAAGATAGAGTACTGAGAAGGAAAAATTTGTCATTTGTTTATAAGAAAAAAGTTATTCTTTATATAAAAAACTCATACTAATTCTTAAATCTATAAAAATGGTATTATTTCCTGTATTTTTTGTAAAGGGTATTTGATTCATTGATTACTTTAAAATTGTCATATTCCTTTTATTGTTGAGACATTTAAAAAATATTTATAAATGTCTTTAAGATTTGAAAGTAACACGTAAATATTAGTTAATTTTACAACAATACATAAGAAGCTGAGACAAATGGTTCTAACTGAAATTTAATAACGAGTGAATAATCAAATTTACTTATTATTTAAATTCCCGTAAATTATTATTATTTAAATTTCCGTAAATAAAATATATATATAGTATAAAGTTTAAAAACATTACTAAAATATAATGTTCGGTGTCATCAAAAATAATTGTAGCTTACTCGAAGTTTTTGAAAAATTAAACACAATGTAAAAAAAAATCATCAAGAAAATAATATCACCTTTAGTGGCTTAAGAACATGCAAAAGTTTTTATAAAGAGTGACCTTTTCTCGAAAAACAAACAATTTTTTTCTCTAAAGAAATTTTTTTGTGGTACAAACTATATTGTAGAATATAACTAACTAAGTGTTACCAGAAGTCATTGTCTTCTGTTAAAAGACTAGAAAATAGATTCCTAACAATCGAGTTAATCTAGTACTTAAAATATATATTATTTTTTAATATGACAATTAACAAATTAGTAAAAGAAGCCAATTATTTATTGACTCGTATAGTTATTAATAAATTAAAACTAGTGCACTATACATTGTTTTTTGCTAATGATAATCTATAGGAATATATTATAGTTAGTAACCTAATTAGAACATAAGTAAGTTAAATAAAACATAAATTTATTTTTCAATTTAAAAATCGTACCTAAAATGTAAGTTATCTTTTAAGGAAAAACATGGGAAAATCCCAAAAAGGAATATATTATTATAATAAATAATAAAGTTAGATGATTAAATTCACCTCTTGCTAATGAACTAAGATAATTAAATAAAGTAGAATGCTTAATTTGTAATTTTCTTCTATAATTCAAAAATAATGGCTTTTCTCACATATTTTATATTAAAAGGTTTTCAAAGAAAATATCTTCAATTATTCTTATTAATTAAGGTTATTATTTAATTATGCAAATGTGGACAAAAAGTTGAAAATTTAGGTTATAGAATTTAAATTACCTCATACCAACCAACTCTTATCCCTTAGCTAAGTGATAAATAATTACCTTTTTATAAATAACAAAAAAATCAATAAAAATGAATTGCTTATTTTGTTGCTAATCATGCAAGTAAATTTAGTATCATACATATAATGTTATACTTTAGTGCAGTTATTTTAATTTTGTTAAAGATAAGGGCATATATTTTTTTAGTATGTACAGTATAAATTATGCATTGCCTTATTTGTAGAACAAAGGCATTTAACAGTCACTCTTTAATATACCTAATTTACAGTATTTATTTCATTGTATATTCTTATTTTCATTTGCCTACATTAGTTGATCAGGGTGTCTTTATGACTTATTTCATCAGATTTCTTCGAGAATTTTTCCTTTTACTATAATATTGGGGACCGTGACTTTAACTAATGTAAATATACTCCTAAAAGGTGTCGAATAAATATAAATCTTAAAGGTATTTTAAGAAAATTTTGAAATATCATTACTCCAACCTAGGGGCATAAAAACTTTTTTTTAAAGCATTTGTTCTACAGGCAAAAGAAAAATAAAAAGTGCTATAATAGAGGTGTGATTCTTTATCTATCTTCACCATGTTCACTGGACTGAATTAGTCTCTGTTTAGGACCACATGGTTGTTTTCCTGAAAGCATAAATTATTGAAATATGACAGCACAAATAATCTAAAGTTTTTTTTTTTTTTTAGGATTTTGGAGGTTTGGGGTGCTAATAAGTTTAAGCAATTATAAATTAAAAGGAATAAAGCAAAAGGGCAAATTAAAATGTTGTCACTATCTAAGAAAGAAAAAATAGTACTAAAAGGATTACAGTAAAATTATGATTCATAAAAACTACATATGTTACAAACGTTACGATTACGTATTTTAATCTACTCAGGAATTTTTAAGAAATGACTTCTCATTAAACTTTAATGTGATATTTTTAGTAACATTAAATAGAGTAAATAAAGTACTAGATGTATTATGGAAAAAGGTATCTTTGCAATTGGTTTTATAAGGTTAATCACATTTTACACTATCAGTATATTATAAAGTTGAACCGTAAATTTTGCTTGAAATTACTGTCCTTAAATTATTTAAACTTTTAGATTTCACTTAAGTTTCCTAGAGTTCCTTAAAATCCTTGCAGAAGTCAACTTTGGCACAACTTATTCGTTTATATACAGTCCACCCAACTCAGTAATGTCAGATAAATTTATTTTGTATCACTAAACATTTTGAGGCGCATGTAGCAAAAGGTGTAATGGAAACTTCTCTAGATTCTAATAATCACTCGTTTATAGCTACCTATGTTAAAAAACAATAGAGAATATAAATAAAATAAACAATCATATTTTTCAGTTAATCATGTTTGAAAAACAATAAATAAATAAAAGAACCACAAGAGACAACGTTGTGAAGTAAGTAGGAAAAGGATCTTGGAGAAAATTCACAAATATAATTCAGATTAAGGGATACATACAAATTTAAAAAATTATGTATATGCTGGTCTGCCCAGCTTTTCCAAAACAATTAATTCAAAAAAAGAGTTTGGAAACAGAAAAACACTTTTTTTTTAAATTCAAGTGAAGGCTTTTGCTGCCAGAGTCAAATGCATTTGAATTGTCTAGAACAGACTGTGTCTGGTTAAGTAAAATCTGTTGTTTTATTGATTATGAGTTGAGTCACATGTATAATATAGTTGTTTATTCTCTCTTTAATGTTGTTAAAACAACGGATAGTTTACATATTATTATTAATAAAGAAGGTTAAAATAATATATTTAAAATCTTCACATTTTAAAGATAAAATACCTTTTGCTATAGAATCTAAAAAAATTGTAGAACCATACTCCCTGATGATGTAAACCAAAAAATATTCTGATTAGCATTTTTATTTTAATAAATCAAGACCTTGATTTAAAGATGAGATTAGGTTTAATAAAAAAAAAAAAAAAAAAAAAAAATCCTATAAATAAAAGTGTTGGCTAGATGTTAAAATAAAATTAATTAACTCATCCCAAGGATCAGTTCTTTAGTTAATTGAAGAACAGAAAGGATACAATATGGAACAACCTTTAATTTAATTAATAAATAAATTTGACATACATGATAAATTACTTAATATTAATGTGTTAGTAATCAGTTTAATTTACACTCACGTTTTGGTCTTGGGTAGTGCTGGCCCGGTCTTTTTCCTCTTATGCCGATATTTCTTCACATACGCCTCTATAAGTTTTTGAATTTTAAACGGGTTTATTTCCCCCGATTTACTGTGGCAAATCTGAAAATCATTATAATTTTTTTTATTAACAATTCATTAATTTTAATAGGATAAATTCACTTATTATATGCAATAGTTTTTTAACAAAGGACTATGTAAACTGTACCTAGGATTTAAATATACATATAAATATTTAATATATTAATGAAGTAAATTACTTTTGGCACAGCTTTTCGTAGTATGTCCTTATATTCTTCTTTAGTGACATGTTTTTTATTGTAATGTGGTTTTAATACAAATTTAACTTCTTCAACAACCCTCTCCTGCCTATTAAGTTTCTTTAAAAACTGTAACAGAGACAATATACATATACATTATAAAAATGCAGTAGTTGTAAATTATAAAACTCTGTAGAATGAAGCCTCCTCTATTGCCTCTAATTGTTTTATAGTGATCTGCGTTAATGCGTTTCTATGGGTAGCCATTGTTTACAAAATGGTTGGAGCAAAGTGTTTTTTATTAACCCTTCAGTGCTTGCGCTTCGTTTTCTTATTAGTTAGGTCATGTGGGATAATAAACTTCCCCAACATTTTCTCAATTTTTGGGATCTGAAATTAAACAACATTGGAAAACTCTGAGTATTAATAACTAACACTATTTATTATTTTATTGATAATTATTTTTATATTATTTACCAAAAGTCAAAATATGTTACAACTCGAATTCTAGGAAGAAAACTGCCATCAAATTTTAAGGGAGGGGGAAAAGTGTCAAGGAGAGGAATTAAAAATTAAAGAATTATCATTACCTGAGAATGAATAATGCTACTTAAATTACATTTAACAGTATATTTTAATTTAAAACTTAGGGTTCGAGAAAATAATTGTATCTAGAGCATAAACAATATTTAATTAACTGATAACTTATAGTGAGAAAGTGAATGACCCTGATATGATTACAAAGCTTGGACTATAGTGGAAGATTACATAGACCTTCTAAACTCATAACTCATGTCAGTTCTGCACATGCTCATTTTTGCAAAGGTTGGAATATAAAATTACCCTGTGCGAGCACAAAAGAGTTAAGTGCAGTAAAAAAGCGATCAAAACAATGAAAAAATGCCTTAGTCAAAGCATTTTTTTTTTTAAAAATAATTATGGCATTTCAAGCATGGGCATGACTCCTTGGAACAAGATCCTCGTGAACACTGCTTCACGCTATCTGATGAACAAGCTCCAAAAACATTGCAGGTGCACTCGCTATAGCTGTAGTGCACTGTGAACAGTGTCATACATGATAATTTAACTGTGCATAAGGTTTGTGCCAAGTTTTTTTTCCGCATTTGTTGACACCCAAGTAAAGAGAGGAGTGTGTGCAATTGTCCAAACAATTTGTTGAGGTTGTCAAAATGGATGAAATTTATGTCTGTCTTAATGCTCTTTCCTTAACTCAAGTGTGCCCTAAAGGGGGAGGTTTTTTTAGGATGTTTCATAGATTCAAGCTGAAGTGATTTAGGCTTTGAACAGCATCTCAGTCGTCAATTAAGTAGGGATACTCAAACAAATACTACAAAACAATTACGGGCAGAAGAACAAGTTTCATTTATGTGGTTCTACAGTTGTACAAGAAATAGGGGAATTTGTTTTACATAAAAAAAAAATTCTATATACAGGGATACCCCAGACTTAGGTAATAGATGAGACTGCACAGCATATCATAAGTTGAAAAATACGTATGAGGAATGTATTTAGGATAAATTCTTAACTGGGTACTTATTACTAAGGTAAAAATGGAGTGAGTAAGTAATACCTTTTTTATTGCAAAAATCTTGATAAAAAAAATTGAATATTTTTGAACATACTAAGTAATTAAAAAAAATAAAATAAATAAAGTAATACTACGGAATAAAAAAACCTTTACTACAGATGGTAAGTACAATAAAAGTTATTTAAGTCCAATGGCGTTACTCTGCATTAGAATAATGCATAATGAGTATTCAAATAATACTATAAAAAGAACAACAAAACACTAAAATAGTACCAATAAAAATAAAAATGCAATAAAACTCCTTTTAAACCTAAGTCCGAAAATAAAGTCCAATAAAAGTTACTTCAGCACAAAAAAAACAGGGAGTCAATCTGTTTTTATTTAGACTTCAATTAGATAAACATAACAATGTATAAACTCATAATCTGACGCAAGGGCGGTCCCACCGGGGGGGGGGGGGGGGGA
>KZ652335.1:114117-144895 GCA_001010745.2 Gerris buenoi
ACGCTATTTTATCAATTAAAAAAATAATAGAACAATAAAACCAATTTAAATATGTTTTATAATATTTTGCAAAAATTATTTCAAGTTTATATTTATTTTACATGTTGTGTGGGCAGTTTAAACAGATTAAGTCCTATCAGGGGTCCACGCCTCCTCGTGTCTGTATTAGACTGCGCGCACCCGAGGGTTAATATACATGCTTACATCCAAAATAAGAGCCCTTTCTCAAGTGTTAACTTCCTAACTTTAGAAGATCGGTCTGGGGTCAATTCCCCTTCTTTACTTACACTGTCCTTATGTTCCCCTTAGGGATAAAATTTTAGAAAATCTATATTGGCAGTTATCAATATAATTTAGAAATTATTATACTATGTGTAGACTGGTAGATTTTATTTTAGCATTTTATAGAAGTCGTCATGATTAAGTTTAGCCACGGTAAGGCATGATTTATTTTATTAACTATTGTCTTAATATCTAAAAAAAAAAAAAAAAAAATCTAAATATTTGACAGCAATTGAAAAGAAATTTCTTTGACAGTTCTTCCCACAGAAATTTCCACAAATGCAATTTTGCTTAAATACATTTTTTATTTAAATGAAATTAGAATTTTGAAATCTGTTTAGAAGCCCGTTCTCCGCCCGATATAAAGCTACCAACACGTTTTATAGCCTAAATCATCCCCAGAATTGAGTTTTACAATGTACCCAAGAACCACCAAAAAATATTCAGCCATTTGGATGTGATTGACGCACAGACAAACAAATATAAACATTTTTAAACTTAAATTCGTTGTCAGGGCCACTCATTCAGTGGAAATACAAAATTTGAGCCCAATCGGATAAATGTACATACACAACAATTATTAGTTTTTAATGCATAGATATACATATATTTTTCCATTTTAATCCCCCACCTAAGTTTATATAACAACAATTACAGTATTTTTTAGAGCTTTTCAACGGTATGCATCATAAAGGGTTTTCATTTCTTTGACATTTGTACCCTGTACAGCAGAGTACCAAAAATTAAATTTCGAAAATCCATGTAGACAGTGACCTTCCCCTTACTTTAAAGGTCAAGTGTGCAAATTTTGTGTGCACACACACTCATACATTGATTTTTCTACTGCCCTACCCCTGTGTACCAACATTTAAACTTCATAATCTCATGTAGGCAGTGACCTTCACCTTGTTTTGAAGGAAAAGTGTGTAAATATTCATCAAATTGGAATAAAACAGTAGATTTGTATAAAAGACACTTTTTATATAAGATAGAGCTATATTTTTACATTTTACCCCCCTCCTAAATGAAAATATGACAAAACTGTAAATAACAAAAATTACTATACTCTTAAAGAGCTTTTCAACGGTATGCATCATGAAGGGTATTCATTACTTTGACATTTGTACCCTGTACCCCTGTGTACCAAAAGCAAAATTTCGCAAAATCCTTTCTTAGTGGGTGTCTATGAAATGAATAGAGTATATTCTAAAAATTTCAAGTCTCTCAGTTAAGCAGATTTTGCTGTATGTTGATTCTATGTGTCAGTCAATCAGGACATTGCCACTAATATTATAGATTTTGGGAGGCACATGGAGAAACAGGGCAGGGCAGCACAGTTTTTTAAGCAGAAATATACAAAACCACACAAATTGAGACACAGAGGAGGGCAGGGCAGTCTTGGCCGCACGTGGCCTGCCTTAAGTTAGTCAATATGGTGTCTGAATATTTCTACAGTTGAAAAAAAATGTGCAGCCCTGCCCTGCATCTCAATATGCGGCCGACCAAAATCAACCGATATATTTAAGTGGGTGAGATATAATAGATAAGAATATTATTAAGGTATAAATATTCCTAACTAGCCTTCACCCCACACTTTGCACGGGGCTCATGCTAGGTATTAGTGCCTATGTTTCCTAATGTCATGTAAGCCTAGCAATTAAATGCCTAGCAATTTAATTTTTTTTTCTAAGCCATCTACGAATAAAATCTGGACTATATAAAACATCATTCTAAGAATATAATTTTCTCCAAATCGTAGTAAGGACTCTATCTATATATTTAAAAAATAGCCAATAGAAACTAATAAATATGTATAGTAATTGATAAAAATACTAAAAAAGGTATAATAAATACATAAGTAAAGAAACATGCTTAAAACCAATTAGACTGTGAAGTCATTGAACAATCATCAAACATGATGGTGCATTAATTTAGTTACCAGTCTCTTCTCTCAAAACGGCAGTTGCAACAGTAAATATTTAATAACTCTAGTTCTAGGAAAAAATAATAAAATAATAAATACACAATTTAAAGAGCATTAGTGTGAGGTTTATCCACCCCAATCAGAAATTAAATCGGCCAACAATTGCGGACGCCATAAGAGCTCAAAGTCAATTTTTCTTACAAAAAATAAAATTAAGCTCTATTTAAGGTAGAACCGATGGAGTTACGACTAAAAGTCATAGGACCAAAGTGGTAGATCTTTTAAAATCAGTTACCGTTGGCACAATCAGCTTGTCGATACGACTTACCGTTAAGCCACAATAAGCCTCCAAAAAAACTCTAAAGTGCGTCCGCCATATTTAATTTTTTAAGGGGGGTAATAATATATTTTTTAACTTTTCGGATTTTTCCAGTCGGTTTGGAACCAATTTCCGACCAAACGCAAAAAACCGCGAGTCTCTAGGTGGTCTAGAAGTACCCAAACATTTTGATTAGCGAGTCAGTGGGATTTGTTTACGCTGAGTCACCCTAATGTTTTTAAGTTAAGTTTTATATACTTTTTTCTATAAAATTGTTAATAACTTTGGTTCTACTCAATATTTTTCGATGAAACCAAGCCTACAAATTGCACATGTTTGCGCTCACCTCTGAAAAAAAATTAATCGATTTCATTTAGCCAGTTTTGCGCCTATAAAGTCTGACTGAGGCGACAGACACACATTCAGACATACATGCATACATACATACATACACGAAAAAAGTTAAGGCCGGATTCGGTTTTTGGGATGTATAAAACGAAAAAGTATCCAAAAAATGTTCAATTCTGACCAATGTACAGACAAAACTTTAATTTTATATGTATAGATGCCAAAATTAAAAGACATTAATAGTTTCAAAATACCAGTAATGAGGATGGTTGATAAGAGGGATTACTTCACCCCCTCTCCCTACTTAGCCCTTCACCCACCAGACGATTAGTCTCTAGCCATAATTTCATTAACTTAATTATTTCTTCATAATATATTTAAAAATAGTAGGTACTAGTAACCAGTTGATTTTAATTATTCACCTCAACTCCCACGTTTGCCAAAAAATTGTAATTTTAATTTAATAAAAGTAAATAAAAAGTTTAACCGAGCAGAAGAGCACAATTTAATCAATGGTAACAAATATTAAAAAGACTATATTAAAATAAATACCTATACGAGGATACAAATGAATGCATTTTACCTTTTCTCATCACAGGGGTGAGTCGATTAGCAGGTTGCCTTCTTTTAGTTGGGGAAGGTGTAATTTTAGGTTTATTTGATGCAACAGGTGTGGCTGGAAGAGGTAATGCACCCAATGGACGTAGAGGTTTAGACCTAGTAGGTGTAACGGGAGGAGGATCAAAAAGATCATCAGCTTCTGAAGAACCTGGTGAGTAAGGAGAATCTCCACCAAGAGAAAATTCCAAGTCAGCTTCCATCACAAAGTTAGGTTTCTCAGCATTTGCAACTTCTTGAATTTTAGGTTGAGGGGATGGTTGCTGTTTACCATCACTTAGTACTTCACTATTATTAACAATTTGTGTGTCTGCAGATGAAGGACCTCGAATATTTTCTCTCCTTGGAGATGGACTTCTTGATTTTGTAGGTTCAAATGGATCGTAGGTTTCAGGAGGCTCAGGAGGAGTGTTTGGCCCTTTATGCATTACAACAATGGGCTCTCCTCCATCATCATCACCTCGATCACCTTCCTCGTCAGCTTCTTCCAAGGGATTAGTAAGGCTCCTTAGAGGAGGTTTACTACTTATAGTAAATTTAACTGGAGGTTCAGGAGGTGTTTTTGGCCCAGTACTAGAGGACTGGTGTATAGCATCACCTTGCTTACCACCTGCATCATTATCACTTTCATCAGTTAAAATTATTACTTCTGCCGGAGACACAGCTTCCTCTCTAAATGGTGATGGGTCAAGATCAATTATGGCTACAGGCTTAGCATTTGAAGCCATTCTTCTTCGTTGCCTTCTTTTATCCTTTTCTTGAGTAGCGGCTAGTATAGGTACAACACTTCTTACTGGTTGATTTTCTTTATCTTTCTTTTTACGGTTTTCTTCCTCCCAGACTCTTCTAGAGCCACCTCTTCTAGTAGACTCACCAGCATTTTTAGAGGAAGATTTAAAATTCACACTGACCAAAATGTTATCACCAGAAGTAAAAACTTCTTTTGATGGGAGAGGAGATTCAGTCCTTCTACGTTTATTGTCTTTTTTGGCAGTTTTGCGAGATTTATCTTTTTTCTTATCTTTGCTCTTTTTAGTCGGTTGATTTTGAACAGTGGGAACTGATACAGCAAGCTTATTTGTAGCTAATCGTTCTCTTTCACAACTGCTGCAAGAACAGGTAGAGCAACTGCTAGATGAGACAGCCTTCTTGTCACGATCATCTCTTGACTTATCTTTTCCTCCACTTCTGTCTCTTCTCTCAGAAGACTTATCAACACCTCTTTTTTTATCATTTGATTTGGTAGTCTGAGATTTTTTTCTATCTCTAGATTGATCTTTCCTGGTTTTGCTTCTACCACGACTGCGTTTTCTATCCTTGTCTCTAGTATATTTAGTCCTACTTCTGTCCAAGCTTCTACCCCTACTACGTCTTCTCTTTCCATTTCCACGACTGGTAGATTTGTCTCTATTTCGGCTGCGACTTAGACTTCTTGCTCTACTCCTTTTCCTTGTTTTACTCCAGTCTCGAACCCTCCTAACTTCACTTCTAACAACACCAGATTCTCTACTAGCACTTCTACTCTGAGAACTTACGATGTCTCTTCCAAATTCATCTTTCCTCCTTCTGTCACCTATTACCTTCCTTATATCATATCTTTCAAGGTCTTTCCGTTTTTCTTTCTGTTTTTTATCCTTTTTTTTCTTTTCAGGCGTTTTGTCTTTATCTTTATCCTTGGCTTTATCTTTTTCTCGATAACTTCTGTCTTTAGTAGATTTTGTAACCCGCTTCCAAGGAATAAACTCATTGCGGTCATCTGTGATTATCTCACCTTCTTCTTTGGACAAATACGTTTCTGCACTAGTTTTAACTTGAGATGCTGGAGCACTGTCTTCACACAAAGCATCTTCACATTCAGAAATAGCCTCAGTTTCTAGACCTTCAAGTCCACTCTGTTTTACATTTTTTTCATTTTCTTCCATTTCCCAATTTTTTTCATAAGAACTCATTTCATCATCTGTAATTTCAACCAACCCATCCTTGTCACCTTCCTGTAACCCTGAATTAAGAGAGTCATTAAGAGCTTCATCATATTCATTATCATCTTCGTAATCATTTTTTCGCAATTTTCTTTTCCTAGATTTTCTTTTGGGTGAAGGCAGAGTAGAGCAATCAGATATATCTAATGAATCAGACACATCACTCTGAACCTCTCCCGATGATAGAGAATCGGCTGGGCTAAGTGACCTTGATTTATGGCCATTTTGCAAACCAATTTCATCATCCTCAGTACTCTTCTTATCCTCAGCAGATAAGTATCCTTCATTTCCATCTTTCATGGCCAGAGATTGCTCTTCAGGTCTAATGTCTTCATCATCTTCAACACTATTATCTTTATTAGTTTTTTCAGAGCTATCAACTTTACTATCTGATTCAAAATTCTCATCCTCAGTTGATTTAACAGCAGATTTTCTTCTTCGTTGAGGTTTTGGAGAGGGAGCAGGTGAATCAAAAGGATCGCTTTCAGCCAGTAGTTTATTTTCATCACTTTTGTTTAGAGATTTGCAAACATCACTACTCTCATCACAATATTCTGTACTGGTATCTAATTCAGATAATTTTTCATGATCTTCCATGTCACACTCCTTTAGTTCTTTATCCACGTCCATTTGTTCAGGAGAAAGTTCTTTATCACTCACTGTGTGATCTTTCTCACCTTTCTTCTCTTTACCATCAGTCTCATTCTTTTCTTCCCCATCATTCTCTTCTTTGTTTATGTGATTATCAACATTTAAACTGATGTCTTCTGTTTGAGGGGGTGTGGAAGGTCTTTTAGTTTCAGAGCCTTTGAAATTAGA
Organism: Gerris buenoi; assembly: GCA_001010745.2. Taxonomy (NCBI): domain Eukaryota; kingdom Metazoa; phylum Arthropoda; class Insecta; order Hemiptera; family Gerridae; genus Gerris; species Gerris buenoi. The sequence goes on from KZ652335.1 coordinate 120,407, forward strand.
ATCTTCAGGTTGTTCTATAGAGTCGTCGGCTCTCTCATCTTCAGAAAGTACTTTCTCGTCTCTTAAAGGAGTGCTATCTTCCGAACACAGAGCTTGCTCACTATCTCTGAGGTCTTGTTCACATTTTTCACTTTTGTCAGAAACTTGTTCGTCTCTATCAGGACCACTTGAAGAAGGTTCTTCTGTTTCTTTGTCTCTAATGCTCTCATCAGAGGTTTCTTTTGTGCTTCTTTCCTCCTCAAATTTTCTTAATTTCTCCTTCACAGGACTCTGATCATCCTCCACATGCTCATTCATTTTTTTCTCAGAACCAGAAGCATCTTCTTTAAGCGGAGGAGCTTTTTTGAACCTTTCTATAATGTCATCAATGTACTGGCCATCTTCTTCTGAACTGTCTGAAGAATTGCGTGCTATTTTCAAACTTGCTTTACTATAATGTTCTGAAATGGGAACTTCAGAATCACTGTCGTCATCATTTTTAGAGGGAGAAGGAAGTCTAATATCCTCCAGTCTGATACCTTGAGTAGGCAATGGAATATCAGGTAATTCAACTGGTGTTTTTTCAGATGAGTCCTCTTCATCAGCTGAAAATAAAAAGCCGAAAAAATAAATTAGAAACCAATAAGAAACTTAAAAAATTAACTAAATGAAAAAACTTGACTAGGGTGAACAATATACTAATCTTTCTGTACATTGATAAGATTAAAAAATCACACATTCATTAAAAAAACCAATAGCAAAAATGGTAAAACAAAACCTATTAATTTGTACACAATGGAGTATGCTAGCACATGGTGCATGTTGGAGGCTTTGTTTTATCAAAAAAAAATTGAGTAGAACCAGAAATATTACATATTTAATGAATAATATAGCTTATACTGAGAGAGGTACTTAAATAAAAATGTACGTACATTGTTGATATACATTATGGTATAGCTCTCCTACCAGATCTTTACTTAAGCATGTTGAGACTACCTGTATAAATCAATCCCCCATCCCTCTCCACTGTCTTACAGTCCAGGCCTCTATCACTTGCTACGTTTTCACTTGCACAGTTTACATCTTCATTTGTGTGCTGTTTATATTATTACTAGCCGTTAAGCCCGTGGCAACGGGCAGAATAAATATGGTTGAAAAAAAGAGCTGAGAGATAATTAGTTATAATTAAAATATTTAAATAGATATTTACTGTTTAAATAGAAAGTTTTATGCCGTAGTAATCATTACAGTGGGATAGCTCAGTGGTAGACTTCATGCTTCATGTGCTGGAGCACACTGGTTCAAACCCAGTTTATATTTCATCAATTTTTAACGTTATAAATCATTTAGAGGTGAGTCGCCGTCACCGGGACTCTACTCTCGATTTTATATAAAAAAAATGTTTTGACTTGGTCTTCTTTTTTATTTATTTTACTTGTTTATAAGAAAGATTTTGAAGTGGAGATTAAGAATATGTATATATATGTATGTTATACAGGGTGGGCAAAAAAAAAAAAAAAAAACGCACTTTTTTTGGACACTTATAGCTCAGCTTCTGTAGTAGTTAGAGATATGGGGTTTACGGGGTCTGAAAACTACATCCTTCTACTTTAAATTTCATATCTATAACTTTAAAAAGGATTGGGTGAAAGCCACGCAATGACGGTTTGAAATAGGGTTTTAAAAAAGTTGTTGTCCGAGTAGAGATCTTGTCTGGTATTATACTTTTGATAGAATAAATTACCATATGGTGGAAGGGGTTCTTTGCAGGTAAGTGGGAGTAGTACCTCAGTGTTATAGCAAACATTGAAGAAGGATTAAGAACAATTTTGCCTAAAATTAAAAATCAAATGCTAAATTACATGTTTATATTGTGCATGCAATATTGTGCTTAACCCATCTTCAAAGCTTGTTATAACACTGAGGTACTCCTCCCACTTACCTGCAAAAAACCGCTTCCACCATATAATAATTTATTCCATCAAAAGTATAATACCAGACAAGATCACTACTCGGACAACTACTTTTTTTTAAGACCCTATTTCAAACCATCATGGCTTTCACCCAATCGTTTTTAAGTCATAGATATATGATAGATCGAATTTAAAGTAGAAGAATGTAGTTTTCAGACCCCAAAAACCCCACATCTCTATCTACTACAGAAGCTGAGCTATAACTGTTCAAAAAAGTGCAGTTTCTTTTGGCCCACCCTGTATATTATTACAGTTAAGATTTTTGTGAGATTCAACAATAAAATTTAAACTAGATTGAATTCAAACATTATTAAGGTAGTCTGCTAACTAGTGTGGCACATAGCTTCCTCATATTGTTTCACGTACTTTAATGATATTTTGTGTTTACAACCCATTATTGTCAAATTTGTTCCACATTTCTTATAAATCTGTCAAAATTTATTTGTTTTTCACAGGAATAAAAGTATTAATTTAGTAATACTTATTTATCACACCTAACATTGAAATAAATCTTAATAATGTTTAAACAATAAATAACAGAGTCTGGATTAACTTAATTTTTATAAAGGCTTTGGAAATAAAACTACTTAGGCATTTTATTTAATTTCTTGGCCTGCATGATAATGCAATGCCAATAAAAATAGTAATGTAAAATAATAAGCCAAGGTCATAAGATCATAGGTTTAGCCAAGTCTCCCTCTGTCCGAGTAAGTTCTACTCCAGTAAAAGTAAATGATGTTGTTTGTATCCCTCCATTCCTATCTATGCCCTCCATGCTTCCTCTCAGATCCATGCCTTGATGGCTGACCTCTCCAATCGATGAGTCCACAGGATGGCATAGAAGATCCTATCTTCGCTCCTTCATCTGCTTTCTCATTCCCAGGAATCCCTGTGGGGTGGGACCCAAAGCAGTGTGACCCCTTTCCTCTCTGCAAGCAGTTCTAATGCCTCTTGACTCATTAACTAGTGCTGACTCTACACTTGGGGTGCAAGTGCTTAAAGTGCTGCCTGACTGTCTGAGCATATTGATACTTTTTTGTATGTTGCATTCATCCCTTTTTTTCCTTCCGTCTGGCCTTTTTGCCAGCTCTAGGGTGGCATAGATTTCTGCCTCAAACACTCAAGCTTTTTAGGTGCCATACTTTTCTAGGTACAGTCCCACCCATGATATACCATTATTAATCTTAGAGCCATCTGTGTATACCACTAGAGTCTCCTGGTCAAATTCAATTTCCCGTCAGCCAAACAACACTTTTAAATTTAAAAACATTTCCAGACTTGACAATTAAGGGAATAAGTTATAAACGTCATTGCAATAACATTTTATTTTATTTTATTAAAAAAAAAAAAAATAACCAAAGGAAAAATATANCAAACAACACTTTTAAATTTAAAAACATTTCCAGACTTGACAATTAAGGGAATAAGTTATAAACGTCATTGCAATAACATTTTATTTTATTTTATTAAAAAAAAAAAAAGATAACCAAAGGAAAAATATATATTAAATAACAGCAAACTGTTAAACCTCTTAGTGCTGAGCAATTGCCAAGTCAGAAATTATTAAATTTAAAAGTGTAGCGATTTTCGGAAAAGAGAGAGGGGGGGGGACAGACAAACAACATCATTTAAATTAGATATAGTAGAGCTTACTTGGATGGGGAGACTAGGCTAATCCAATGATTTCACAACGTTTTTCATGGGACTTGGTTTATTTTTTTTACACAAGTATTTATGTTGGAATTTCACTTTTTTGTAAGTAATTTTCATTTTTTAGCCTCTTGTTCTTTTTGAATGTACATCATTTATTTAAGGGGGTAGGGTAACTTGTGTTTTTCTATTGAAAACATACTAACTCAATGTGCACTTTTTTCCAAACTACCTAACAGATTTCAGTAAAATTCTATTTTTATTTTTATTTTTATTTTTTTTTTGGCTTAAAAGGATGAAATTTTTTATCGTTTTGTTTTAAAATATCAAAACCCTGAAATTTAGGGTGACTGTATAAAACAAGTTACCAATTTTTTAACTGCTTATACTTTGCTGTACTTGTAATAATAATGGTTTTTAAATAAAAAACTATTAAAGTGAGCAGTAAATATCTACTAACAAAAAAAAAAAAAAAAAATCATTTGGCCAGCTAGTTTTGGAGAATAGTGTTAACATCTAAAAATGTGATTTTACAGGAGAGCGCTCTAAAGAAAAGGCACCACCAAAGATAGTGACACATATTCCTGTCCTACACTCCTCATTCTGCTTCTTGTTACCAAATATTTGTTTTTTAATTATTATTATTATTATTTTATTTATTTATTTATTTATTTTTTTTTCATTTTGAATCTAACACAGAATTTAGAAAAGGTTTCTATATTCCATTATTTCTAAAACGGGATGCTTTATGAATTTGTAGTATTTTTTCTTGAGTTTTCTGTTTTAGTGGTACCAGACAGTTATTAGAGCACCCACATTTTATTTAATTTTTATGACTTCCTGATGTTTCTTAACTTTTGTATTTATAGAAAAATTATTGTTACCATATGCAGTCTGACGGCAACGACTCACCTCAAAAAATTCTAACTTTATCTATTTAATGAGACAAACAAACTTTTTTAAATACATTTTTTTAGTAAAACGAACACCGACACTGCTATGAAGTGATAAAGATCGCTGAATTAATTTAAGCGGACCTAAACGATTAAAATAAAGAAAACAATGTTTTTTTCCTATATCTTACGTTCTAATGTAACGATGTAAATGAAACTTTGTATACATTCCCTATAGTACAATTGAAACATGCATGTAAAATTTTTAACTGATACAAGCAGAAGTTTTTGTGAGTTAGTGATTTATATTTTTTATTATAATATATAATTGGAATAATATGCTGACGGAGTCTGAAAGGACAGTTCTTTTTAGTCTCTACAACCATCTGCTTTAACTATAAATTAATCGTTAACCTTTTTTTTGTTATTAATTAGCTAAGGCAACCACACTTATTCCAATAAAAATAAATGTTAGTTTTCATCTTTTGGTCTTCAAATAGATATAATATAATATGAAATAACAAATACTTGTCGTACCCCTAGACAGGGAATAATAATCATTGTTTAGAAGAAGGGCTTTGAAACGCACAGGTAAGGTATGAAATACAGTGGGTTAATTTTAACTTATCAAAGGTGTTCATGTGGGGACGAACAGAAAGTGTTTACAATCGTCAAGCTCAATACTCAATAAAGCTGAACCAAACTTATTCTGGTATACAATTTTATTAATGAGAGCAAAACACTACTTTAGTTTGGACATTCTCTACTAGGTACCTCAAGTTATTATTATTTTTTTAAATATTTTGAATAGGCTTTTTTTATTAGCACTGAAAGGGACAAATAGCCAAGCAAAGATTTTAGGATTGCTAGAAGTGCCTTAAAATTATGAGTCAAAACTTAAAACTTATATATCTTATGTAACTACTATGGTACAGGCAAGGGCGGTCTCACGGGGGGGGGGGGGGGGGGGATGNTTCCTTTGTCCCAAAGTACAATGGACTGAACTACTGAACATCCCTTTTTCTTAATAGTTATTTAGTCTTTTATATTATAAAAAAACAACATAGGATACAATCTACAGATACAGAAGTACCTTAGTTTAATTACATTTTAATTATCTACCAAATTATATATGTACATATATAACTAAGATGTTGGACCTAACAGCTACTATATTACTAATAAATAAATAAATAAATATTTCTAATTTCTAATTTTAGACAATAAGTTACCAATATTACCAAACATAATTCCATTCATTATTACTATAGTCAAATTCTTATTGTTAATATTATATTTGCAGTTTTACAAATTATACACTTAAGATAAAAATAAAGAATTATTGTGTCAGTTAATTTTCAACCTATAAATTAACACCATTGTGAAAAAAAGTGTAGTAAAAAAGACTTAAGATAATTAAAAATCACTTCTAGTAGAGTACCACCAAAAAAAAACCAGGATTTTTGGAGAAATAAATTTTAAAAAATAAAATAAAACACCAAATGACTTTGAGGGAAAAGATAAAGAAATTTCTAAATAATAATTATATTTTTTATTTTTGTCTAATGCTTAAAAAAAGGGGGAGGGGGACAATGCCAAATGTGTTGTTAGGGTGCTACGTGATAAGGAGTGGATCATTTGGGTACTTTGATGTGGTAGAAGACCGACTCGAGTTGGCAACACCGAATACTGACAGTACGGGGGATATTTATTTTAATTCTAACTTTGACTTGTCACTGTTCACACCTATTAATTGAATAGAGTTCTTTGAAATTAAGTTATTTTTTAATAATAAATATTCACAAAAAGTTTTAATATGATCTGATAATATTAATATTTATCTATATTTATCTATATTTTTTTATTAACTGCATAGATAAATAACCAATGTTAAATATATATATTTTTTTGTTGAGCGTATAGGATACTTCAAGTTTATAGGAGGGGGGGGGGGGGCTAATTTGTTGATCCCCCCCCCCCCCAGAACTTGGTGCTAGGACCGCCCTTGGGTACAGGTGTGAAATTTTATATTTCTAGTTGTTTTTAATGACTTCTAATGCAAATTTCATTTTATAAATTTAAGTATCTTTTATAAGATAATGTATGTGTAGAGGGGTTTGAAGTGCCTTGAGTTGGAACCAGTGAAGAATGGTATGGTTGTGCAAAGTTTAGCTTTAAAAGATAGGCACTGACCCCTTGCCCTTGCAAAGACTAGGTTAGGATAATAATAACAGAAAAAACCAAAACTATTCTAACAGTAGACAACACACACACATCATACTAGAGGGGGAAAAATAATTTACTATTATCTCTTCCTGGCTCTACGAATAATTATTTATTTTTTAATTTTTTTTTATAAAGATTCAACAAAGAATTGACTGTCCTGTAACTATTTTGGCACCCAGTATACAAGCCCGGAGATATAAAAAGACCCATTTTTTAAAAAAAATAAACTACTCTTAGCCATTCCTAATATGGGATGAACCTAAGACTTAAAGTGAATTTGGGGTGGATGCCGAGGGCAATGACCATAATCTTATTTTACTCAACTTTATTTTACTTTTCTTATTTTTCTCCTCCAAAATACCAAAAAACTATATTTCAGTAAATGTGTAGGTACTACCTTAACATTAAAATTGAAAGTTTCAGTTTTAACTAAATTGACCTGACTATACTGAACTGATTGAATCTGTTAAAATAAATTGACTCACTTTTTGTCAAAACATTGCCAACTTTAATAGAACACATACAAATAATGAAAATTAAGTTAATAAGTTTTAACAAATAGTATATTGAGAACCCTGTCAAGGATAAAATAATCAACTATAAAACATCACAGTAATACATAGAGTGAGGTAAAATACTTACTTCTATTGCCTGACGAAGGGGAATTAGGTTGGTCAGGATCATAGGTGTCCCTCTGGTCATCAATGACCAAAGCCTCATCAGGTGATGAGGCACCCTCATCAGCAGCTTGGTTATCAAGTGCCAGGAGCATTGCAGGTGGTTCAGGAGGTGGAACTAATTTAGCCCTATAATAGATAAGAAACATGACACTAAAGATGTACAGTCTAGAAGGCAGACTGCACAACTACCTTATATCGCACTCAAAAAAAAAAATAAAATAAAAAATAAAAACACATTCTATGACACTGCAGAAAAGAAACCAAAATTACAGATTTTAGCACATTTTTGCAAGAAGGTACTGTCCACGAATATATTCACTAAATAACTTTATGAAGTCCTAACAATTTGGTTTTCAGAGATAAATATCTAGCAATAAAACCGATATGAAACGATGAAAGTCTTTCTTACAATCAGAAAGCAAGTGTTTACAAATAAGAGAATGAAAAAATACACAGACAAACATTGTACAAATTTGGTATTAACCGACACCAAAAAAAGCTGTGTATTGTGCGGTGAATAAAAGGATGGATGTACTTGAAACATCAATGTGGTTTCACAAAAACATATTAATTGTCCAAGTGTGGCTATACCATGGACTAGAAATAATAAATTTTATGTCTAGGTAAAAATAGTAAGAGCAACCATTAACTCTTAAACAGTTAAAGCAAAGAGAGTTAATTCAATTTTTTTCAAAAATGTTCAATTAATGGCAATTATAATAAACAGAAACTTTATTATGAATGGATAACAAGGTGCAAATATAATGTAGATAATAATGGACTATTCTCACAACACCAATTAATTCCCGTATTTGGGACATAAAATTTTAACACATCAATATTAATGCCAAATGTCAATAACTGAGAAGAAATTCAATCAAACTATTGTTATCAGAAGCCAGTATTAACACCAATAATATAATATAATTTAAAATAAAACATTACCTCAAAATACCTTGATTTAGCAATGATCTCTATCCTTCATAATAATAAAATAATTTAAAATTCTTTCTGCATTAGCAAAATTGCACATGAATTACTAGATTTCAACAGAAAAATCTCAAATATAATTTAAAACTAAAAAATATCTTTGTCTTATGAATTGTTTTGGGGTTTAGTATTTTATCAATGGCTATACTTGTAGCCCCTTTTGCTTTACCTTATTTTTGAACCTTCATCTAAATAATAATACGCTGAAACTAGAACTTATTAAATTATAAAATATTTTCAGTGAGGTCAGTTAAGTTGTATTACTAGCAGTATTGAACAACTGAGCAAAATTAAAGAAGATATTGATAATTAGTACACACGTAAAAAATGTTGATGAACCTTAGGGATCAGCATCATGTAAAGGGAAGTTTGTTTGCATGCAATCGTACACTGGGGGCAACCACCCAATTTGCCCCCAGGACATCTATAACTTCAAAATTTCAAATTGAAGTGTACGAGGTCTGTTCAAAAAATACGCGGACTGTTTGAATTGCGCGGCTCCAGTTGGTCCTAGGGGGATCCGCTTGATGTTGCTAGGTTTGTACAGATCAGCTGATGATAACAACGTTTCCCGATTGCAGATATCTTTATTTGTTGAATAGCTACGTGGTTTTTAGTGAAGTGCGATTTCTTTGTTTGTCGCATTTCAGTATGTGAATGATCTGAAGGAACAACGACATTCTGTGAAATTTCGTGTTAAACTTGGAAAATCTGCAACTGAAACATTTGCTATGCTTAACATGGCTCAAGGCGATGTTGCTATGAAGCGTTTGGAATGTTTCAAGCGACATGAACGTTTTAAGGGTGGTTGACAGTCCATTGAAGACGATGAACGTCTTGGACGTCCTTCCACGACAACTGATGACCACACGTGGACAAAATCAACACCCTGGTGCGGGCAAATCGACGTCTGACCATCAGGGAGCTTGCTGAAGAGTGTGAGATATCAGTTGGATCTTGTTACGAGATTTTGACCGAAAAAAATTAAGATGCACCGCATTGCTGCGAAATTTGGGCCACGCTTGATGACGGACGATAATGCTCCAGCCCATTCAGCTCTCAGAACTCGCGATTTTTTGGTCATACTCTCGATCACTGTTCTTCTTCATCTCCCCTACTCACCACCTGACCTTGCTCCTTGTGACTTTTTCTTGGTTCCCAAACTCGAAAGACCCTTGAAAGGATGAAGATTTGAGGCGATTCCCGAGATTAAGGCAAATGCGATGAAGGCGCTGATGGACATTACAAAAGAAGCGTACTAGGAATGTTTCTACAAATGGAAACACCATTGGGATACCTGTGTGCATTGGTGAGGAGAGTACTTTGAAGGGGACCTAGACTTGTAACTTCTCAATAAAGTACATTTTGTTTTATGACGTCAGTCCGCGTATTTTTTTAACAGACCTCGTATATTCTACCTCCAATATTTTACCCCCTATAGGGGGGCCAAAGATAGCAAAATAACCCTTTCGAAAATAGTAAAAAGATAACACTCATATCGGTTTGAAATAAATTAAAGAACTTGGGGGATCTGTACCATATAAAGGGAAGTGTGTATTCATCCACTCATGTACTAAGGGCAACCAACTTCAAAAGTTCAAATAGAAGTGAATATTTTTTGATAGCAGATTTGGAGTGTATGGTAAAAAATAAGAATATTTGAGTTCAACTTTTTTTCCTATCTCCAATATTTAGCCCCCTACATGGGGAAAAAGTAAAAAAAAAAAATGTTAGATTTCAACGCCTGGGTAAATACGGGTAGTTGCCACTTCTCTTTACTTCATCCCATTACTTTATTTTTAAACAGTTTAGATTTTATAACAATATGTGTTGTTTTTTACTACTTCCGGGTTATTTTGGTGCCTTTGCCCCCCTCTAGGGGTAAAATATTAGAGATAGAAAAAAAAGTTTTAAGGAAAATTTAAATATTTTTAAGCATAGAATACAAATATGCTATCAAAAATATACTCTCCAATTTGAAATTTTAAAGTTGGGTGGCCTGGAGGCAAAGTGGGTGGTTGCCCCCAGGGCGCAATTGCATGAAAACAAACTTCCCTTTACAAAGTATGGATCCCCCAAGCTTCATTAATTTATCTCAAACCAGGGGGGGAGATACTTTTGGACCCCTGTATATTTAGAAGTGGGGGGAAGTTTTCCTAACCAAATTATAATTCTGAAATGGCAACAGATATTAAGTTGTAACAAGTAAGATGCGCTTCACGTAAGTACGTGAGGCGATAATCGCCGGTTTCTGTACAATTAAGTTTAAATATTAAGTGTAATAGTTGCATATTCTTTTTCTACACTTCAAGACCTTTAAATTGATATAAAACATGCCATGGTAACTAAAAACTTTTTTTTAGTCACCCGCCATATTGGCCGGGCCGCCATCTTGATATAAAGTGTAAAAACCCCAGAATGTGTCCAGTTGTCTAAAATGTCGAGATGTACCTGTGTGCCAAATTTCATGTTTCCAGCTATAGTAGTTTATGAATTGAAACAAGCCAACAGACAGACAGACAGAGCCGTTATATAAGGTTTCTTTTTTACTTTGTACAGAAACCTAATATGGAAGACTTTTTATCTTATAGATATAAATGGTCAGAATTTCAGCTCAATTTAATGTTAAATTTTGTTGTTTAAGTTGTAATTGATTAGCCACTTGGTAGTGAGTAGTGATGAAGTAAGAGCTTTTGCTTTTTTAAAAAAATAATATATACTAACAACATAATTCTGGTTTTCCTTTTAATTATATCTATAACCATTAATCTCACCCTTATGGTTTAATTACTCCATTCTCTATTTTCACTTACGTGATCTTGTCTCAGTGTTTTCAGTTTACCCCTTCTTATACTTTTATTTCTTACCATATTCTCTCCTCATACCTCTTAAAGTGGTGACACACTTGAGCATTCGCCCCGAATGAGCATGCGTTTCCGTTCAGCTCGCCCTCTCCATATCTAGCAAAACAGGCGAACGCTTGCTCATTCGGGGCAAATGCTCAGGTGTTTCACCACCCTAACTTTTGTATTTATATAGGTTTGCCCTGAAGGTGGCAACATTAAATTAGTTGCTGAAACGTCAGCTATGTGAAGATTATTGGAGTCTTGACTTTTTCATGACTAAACCCCCAATAGGACTGAAGGGTAAAATGAGTAGAGAGAAGGAGCTGTATGTATATACTAGAGGTCGACCAAGAAGTCATGGAAGTCTGAGGTGTGCGCTAGTGTCGTCATGTACAGTCAGTTTTTAATCAAATAGACCACTGTCAAAAAGCACAGTGTTGTTCTTTAGTTATTAACCATTTAATTTTTTTAACTTCTATATTTTTTGCTACAGGCAACACTGTACCTGATAAGAAATCACTCCTACTATACGATATCTTTATATTATTATTTATTGATTATTCCTCTTTATTTCTGAGTTTGATTTGTTACTTTTGATTTCCTACCCCGTTATTTGTAGCGTCCTTTGTATTTGGATCATCCCGTGGATTTGTAGATCGTACGAAAATCGTTTAGGACAGTTGTGACTATAATTCGTACTGCATAAAAACAAACAAAACAGGAAACCTAACAAATTAGAAACCTTCCTGTTGTTATTTGTGAGATTTGACATAACTGCGCATGCCATACAAACTAGAATAGTACCCGACTATACTCACTTCGGCAATATTCGGAAGTTCCGACTTTAAACGAAGCTAAGCTTTCAGTTTCTACCGTGTTCATGACTTCTTGGTCGACCTCTAGTAGAAAATATTATTCTTAATAAAGCAATGATAGAAAAATTAGGAGTCCTGATTGGTTTCTATGAAGGCTTTGGAAATGAAATTTTGTATGCATGTTATGTAATGGCTAGGGCTCTTCATCCACAGATGCCTAGATTGAGCCTACACAAATAGTGGGGTGAAGGCTAGTATTAAATAAATGTTTGAATTCATTATGAATACATCCAAGAACCTAAATAATAATTAATGTAAATGTAAAAAATATCACTACAATAACCCTGCTGGGTAGATGTGAATTTGATTTGTGTGATGTATTTTTTTTTGAAAATTCATATCAGTGAAAAATGTCTTAGATAGTACCTCACCTCTGATAAAAGAACTGTGTAGTCCTTTAATTAAAAAAAGTAAAAACAGCCAGATGTAAATTTTTTTAACTCCTACTCCTGGAGTAGTTGTTGAGATGGGTATTTAAGAATGGAGTAGTTTTATAATATGTTAAGTGAAAAATAATAGTTTATTTAACAAAAAATATCAGAAAACTGTAATCATATGAAAGAAGTAAATTAACATAACTTAAAAGAGATGAAAATTGTGGGAATCATTATAATTTAAAAATTTAATTTAATCAGCTGTTGAATTATAAGAAGGGGTCGTTCCAGGTCAAATCGACACAATTTTCCCTCCTGGATTTTTCTGAAATTTTACACACGTGTACTATCTATGTAGACTTGTAGAAATATCAAATTTTACATAGATATGTCCACTCATTTTGGATTTACAGCTATATAATGTTTTTTAAAAATTGGTCCCAAAACCACTAATAGGATTTTCTAATTTGCTCTGGAAGATCTCCTAAATGAGCCAGAACATTGGGAAACATGGTTAGCTCATACAACTCCCTCCACCCCTCTAATATTGCTTCATACATCATCATTCGAGTACCATGTTCACATTTTTATTGGTTCTATTCTGTTTTGTTTTATTCTTTTTTTTTTTTTTTTTCCTTTACTCATTTATAAGAAAGCTCTTGAAACACGTGGTCAAAATATTTATAGTTTTTATTGCTAGATTGTTTTATTATATTATTAGACTTTATTATTTGAAGATGACCCACAAGGGGTTTACACATGGCTTACCTAATTGAGAGGAACTTTTTTACCCACAACAGGATACACAATGACTACCTACCAATTAAATAGAGGCATATTTGCATGTAATTAATAGCTGTTAACTATGATTAGAGGTCGACCAAGAAGTCATGGAAATCTGAGGAGTGCGCTAGTGTCGTCATGTACAGTCAGTTTTTAATAAAATAGACCACTGTCAAAAAACACAGTGTTGTTCTTTGGTTATTAATCATTTTATTTTTTTAACTTCTATATTTTTTGCTACAGGCAACACTGTACCTGATAAGAAATCACTTCTACTATACGATAATATCTTTATATTATTATTTATTGATTATTCCTCTTTATTTCTGAGTTTGATTTGTTACTTTTGATTTCCTACCCCGTTATTTGTAGCGTCCTTTGTATTTGCATCATCCCGTGGATTTGTGGATCGTACGAAAATCGTTTAGGACAGTTGTGACTATAACTCGTACTGTATAAAAACAAACAAAACAGGAAACCTAACAAATTGGAAACCTTCCTGTTGTTATTTGTGAGATTTGACATAACTGCGCATGCCATACAAACTAGAATAGCACCCGACTATACTGACTTCGGCAATACTCGGAAGTTCCGACTTTAAACGAAGCTAAGCTTTCAGTTTCTACCGTGTTCATGACTTCTTGGTCGACCTCTAGTAGTTCTGTGAACAGTAGACCTCGCTCGTTAAAATAACGAGTCGGGTATTGATCTTAGGTTCATAAAAACTATTTATCGTTCAAAATGGTTGGATATGTGACTTTTTTAGATAATGATTAGTACCTTTTTAAAGTACGTTTTAAGGGCTTTCCAACGATACCAAACATGGCCGGCCAGCTACTATTTTTTCCTTTTCTTATTTCTTAAACAAAGGTACACAACTTTGTACACCTTATGTACCCGGTATAGTAATAAATTTAAGGTTCTCCACACTTTACTAATATAAAGCAGTAAAAACCATATGAGTTTCAGCCCGATCCTATGGAATGTAAAAATGGAACAGTACAAAGACTAAAAAGTAGCCGGTACAATAAGTACAAAAATAAATTAAAAAAAAAAAAAATTTTCAATAAAATGGGTAAAAAGGCAATATACCCCTCAAACTTTTGAGTAAAAAGCTGCAATATTTTTATTTTTACAGTGCGGGAACAACGACATTCTGTGAAATTTCGTGTTAAACTTGGAAAATCTGCAACTGAAACATTTGCTATGCTTAACATGGCTCAAGGCGATGTTGCTATGAAGCGTTTGGAATGTATAGGATACTTCAAGTTTATAGGAGGGGGGGGGGAGCTAATTTGTTGATCCCCCCCCCCCAGAACTTGGTGCTAGGACCGCCCTTGGGTACAGGTGTGAAATTTTATATTTCTAGTTGTTTTTAATGACTTCTAATGCAAATTTCATTTTATAAATTTAAGTATCTTTTATAAGATAATGTATGTGTAGAGGGGTTTGAAGTGCCTTGAGTTGGAACCAGTGAAGAATGGTATGGTTGTGCAAAGTTTAGCTTTAAAAGATAGGCACTGACCCCTTGCCCTTGCAAAGACTAGGTTAGGATAATAATAACAGAAAAAACCAAAACTATTCTAACAGTAGACAACACACACACATCATACTAGAGGGGGAAAAATAATTTACTATTATCTCTTCCTGGCTCTACGAATAATTATTTATTTTTTAATTTTTTTTTTTAAAAAGATTCAACAAAGAATTGACTGTCCTGTAACTATTTTGGCACCCAGTATACAAGCCCGGAGATATAAAAAGACCCATTTTTTAAAAAAAATAAACTACTCTTAGCCATTCCTAATATGGGATGAACCTAAGACTTAAAGTGAATTTGGGGTAGATGCCGAGGGCAATGACCATAATCTTATTTTACTCAACTTTATTTTACTTTTCTTATTTTTCTCCTCCAAAATACCAAAAAACTATATTTCAGTAAATGTGTAGGTACTACCTTAACATTAAAATTGAAAGTTTCAGTTTTAACTAAATTGACCTGACTATACTGAACTGATTGAATCTGTTAAAATAAATTGACTCACTTTTTGTCAAAACATTGCCAACTTTAATAGAACACATACAAATAATGAAAATTAAGTTAATAAGTTTTAACAAATAGTATATTGAGAACCCTGTCAAGGATAAAATAATCAACTATAAAACATCACAGTAATACATAGAGTGAGGTAAAATACTTACTTCTATTGCCTGACGAAGGGGAATTAGGTTGGTCAGGATCGTAGGTGTCCCTCTGGTCATCAATGACCAAAGCCTCATCAGGTGATGAGGCACCCTCATCAGCAGCTTGGTTATCAAGTGCCAGGAGCATTGCAGGTGGTTCAGGAGGTGGAACTAATTTAGCCCTATAATAGATAAGAAACATGACACTAAAGATGTACAGTCTAGAAGGCAGACTGCACAACTACCTTATATCGCACTCAAAAAAAAAANGAAACCTTCCTGTTGTTATTTGTGAGATTTGACATAACTGCGCATGCCATACAAACTAGAATAGTACCCGACTATACTCACTTCGGCAATATTCGGAAGTTCCGACTTTAAACGAAGCTAAGCTTTCAGTTTCTACCGTGTTCATGACTTCTTGGTCGACCTCTAGTAGAAAATATTATTCTTAATAAAGCAATGATAGAAAAATTAGGAGTCCGGATTGGTTTCTATGAAGGCTTTGGAAATGAAATTTTGTATGCATGTTATGTAATGGCTAGGGCTCTTCATCCACAGATGCCTAGATTGAGCCTACACAAATAGTGGGGTGAAGGCTAGTATTAAATAAATGTTTGAATTCATTATGAATACATCCAAGAACCTAAATAATAATTAATGTAAATGTAAAAAATATCATTACAATAACCCTGCTGGGTAGATGTGAATTTGATTTGTGTGATGTATTTTTTTTTGAAAATTCATATCAGTGAAAAATGTCTTAGATAGTACCTCACCTCTGATAAAAGAACTGTGTAGTCCTTTAATTAAAAAAAGTAAAAACAGCCAGATGTAAATTTTTTTAACTCCTACTCCTGGAGTAGTTGTTGAGATGGGTATTTAAGAATGGAGTAGTTTTATAATATGTTAAGTGAAAAATAATAGTTTATTTAACAAAAAATATCAGAAAACTGTAATCATATGAAAGAAGTAAATTAACATAACTTAAAAGAGATGAAAATTGTGGGAATCATTATAATTTAAAACCAATAAAATTTAATTTAATCAGCTGTTGAATTATAAGAAGGGGTCGTTCCAGGTCAAATCGACACAATTTTCCCTCCTGGATTTTTCTGAAATTTTACACACATGTACTATCTATGTAGACTTGTAGAAATATCAAATTTTACATAGATATGTCCACTCATTTTGGATTTACAGCTATATAATGTTTTTTAAAAATTGGTCCCAAAACCACTAATAGGATTTTCTAATTTGCTCTGGAAGATCTCCTAAATGAGCCAGAACATTGGGAAATTGTACAGAATTTTGCATTTTTGAATGCCCTTTCCTGTGATATACAACTAACACTAACTACAGGCCAAGATATTTTTTTTCAAAATCTAAATCAAAATTTTTATTTAACATTTTTTAAAAAGTAAATTTTCAAATTAACTCCATGAATAGTTAGTATTGTTTTAAATCACCTGAAAAAAATATAAATGTGGGATAAATAAATAAAGAATGGGTTCATTTATAAAGAATTTAAGATTGAACCTTTTTTTTTTTCATTATGCAGGTGAATAACAGTCACACTTATATTAGAATAAAATGAACACTGACATGAAGAAAGAAAACAGCAATAAGTTTCAAATAAAACCTGCTAATAAGCAATAGGATTATTCTTCATTTTAAGTTTGAAAAATCCACATTCGTTTGGCATATGGCATAAGTCACTTTCAAGTTGAACATAGATTCTCCCAGTGGGAGTCACAGAATTTACTTTTGTCCAAACATCCATTACTGACACCCACAGAACATAAGCGTTTCTCAGAGAAGGATGGAGAGGGCCCAGCTGGATGAAGAAAAGTTAACTTTACTTCATCATGTTCTTCAATAATGTTGTAGAACATATCGAGTTTACTGCGTAGGAAACGGTGGCATTACCTGATAAGTCATCTCATTTATGTTTATCAGGTTATTTTGACACTTTCTTTTCCCAAGATTCCGAATCCTCTGAAAAATGTTAATCAATATTTTGATGTATTTTTGGGAATTAAAACATGGACTTCAATGCTTGATTAAAGAGATTTTTCAAAAACAGTCTGATTCAGCATAGTCTTTCTGATTGAGCAAACACTGTTAGTAAGACCTTGACAAATTGATGTTTTGGCGGTTATTACATTTGGACATGTGCAGAGGCAATATAAATCCAATTATAATAAAATTCAGAGGGGATAATATAGGGCATAACCTGCCCAATCCCTGAAAATTTCATTAAAATCGGATGCAAATTGTTAAAGTTATGCTTGTAGCAAGAATTCGTGGACACACCTGCCAACAGACAGACAGGCACAAAACAAATTTGTTCAGGAAGGTCTAAAATGTAAAATATAAGTAAGAATTTTGATTTTAGAGGGAAAAAATTATCACCTCCCAAAAATGAGTACAAAGCTCCTGCTACCTTAGTAGACTTGGAAGCAAAACAGCTTCAGTCTTAAATAATTTTAGCAATGATCCCGTTGTCATCCCACGTCAGTGTTTTAAAACAGTACTAACTATTCATGAAATTAATTTGAAAAATTTTGAATCAAAATTTTAATTTATATTTTGAAAAAAAAAATCTATTGGCCTATAGTGTTTTCTATGTCACAGGGAATAGCAGGAAAAGTGATGTAAAATGACACCTTTCTCAGCCTTAGCCAGGAGAAATTAGAAAAAAAAAAAAAAATCCTGTTCGCGTTATTAGGACCTACATATTTATAAAACCTAACATATCTGTCATTCCAAAACGAGTGTAGACATATCTATGTAAAATATGATATTTGTAAGTCTGCATAAATAGTACATATAAGTAAAATTTCAGAAAACACTGAGATAGTAAGGTTTAAACCCTTTGTTGAGTTGACCTGGAACAACCTAGGGGTAAAAATTCATAGGAAAATTTCATTCTTTTTAAACTTAACTAATCCAGGAAAAAAAATTTCCTGAAGGCCTAATCCTATTATCAAACTAGCCCTTAACACGTTCATGGCGTGGTTAATGGGACGGACCACGTCCCTGGAATGTGCTCTCCCTACACTTCTACCTTATTTCTAATACCTAGCCTCACAGTTCAGATTCTTTTATCTAGTTAGCCCTCTAGACTCTAGAGCACATCTCTACGGTTCTACCCCACTTTTCTGCTCTCGCCTAGCTTTTTCCATTCTTTAATTATTGATACCTATATATACCTCACAGGCACTGCTCTGAGCCACACAATTAGTCACACGCCATGTACGTGCTAAAAGAATAATTTTCAAGAATTATAGAAGAGAAGCAACTCTACCCGCCTAAACTATGTTTACAAACATACTTTTTTTCTTACCCGAAATTTAATAATAAATATCTAATTCACCATGATTCCATCTTAAAATGATGCACCCAAGAATTTTTTACAAATTGTTTCTCATAAATTAGAAAAAAGTAAAAATTCCCTTTTATCAAAAATATACATAGTCTAATACAGTGGTTCTTAACCTTTTGGTAACCACGGCCCCCTTTAAATCTCCAAATATAATATATATAGTACCTAAATACCTTTCGAGGCCCCATGGGGGGCCGCGGACCCCTGGTTAAGAACCAATGGTCTAATATTTTTAATGCATTTTTTAATTAATACAATAAACGACTATTTCAATAGCCTGATACAATAAATCATTTTTACTAACTTCAATAATGAGTTCATAAACTTGGTATTTTAACACCACATTTATTATTTACAATAAGATAAAGATATTTGCTGGATAGAATAAAAAGCTAATATTTTGGTTTGTAGGGATTTCTTTTGTCCAAATACATTGTAAATCTGAAGATACTTGAGGTAATCATAGAAATTAGAAAATAATATTATGACTTACATAGCTGGAGGAGGCTCGATGTCACCATATATATCGAGGTCATCATCTTCAACAAGCCGTAAAGGAGGCTCCGGGGGAGGTGCAAGGGGAGGCACTGGAGGAGCAGGAATTGGCTGTATGGGCGAGAAATTAGATTGAGACTGGCGAAAACTACCGGAGGAACTACCACTCGGGCCAGCACCGGATGTGCTGCTAGTGGATACATTCGATTGACCGCCCGATACATTTCGACCCGAAACACCACTACGCGACTGTGGTCTACCGCCACCGTAACGACCGCCATTGTACTGTCCACCACCGTACCGTCCACCACCACGATTGTCATTTCTGCCACCGTGTATCGCACTTTTACGAGTTGGGCAACCAGAACTGTCTTTAGGTAATGTCACTCTTACTGCGCCATTACTGAAAAAAAAAAAAAAAAAAATCTTTGTCTTATTTCTTCTGTTAAAAGTAGCTTTCTAAAAAACCATAAATAAAATATGAGTGACTCAATCTGACAGAAGCCCTATTCCAGGCCTAAGACCTCCACGGGCTGTTTTGCCATACATAGTACATAATAATCAGTGGGACAAATCTGACAGGCAACATTATTTTTGCACACACAATACACTTATTATTAATTCCATTAATTATTAAGTCTCGTGGCAAAAGACTAGTACTAGTGTATTTAAAAGTAAATATATTTTAATAGAAATCTTTTTAAGTTGAAATAAATAGTCAGTGATTTACCTGGAAGAGGTTATGCTGGCTGGTCCTGGATGGTGCCAGAGTTCTTGATCTCTAAGAATGTCATCAAGAACATTGACAGAGGAAACAGGTGCCTCTATATTAATTCTTGGTCTAGGAGAAGAGGAAGAGCTTGCCAGGACCTGTGCTATTCCCTTCCGTGATATTAAGCCACTTCGGCCAGCAAGGGCACTCTGGCCTGCTCTCAATAAACCAACCTCTCCACCTCCACCAAACTCTTCTTCATCTCCTCCTTCACATCTAATAAACACACATGTATATAGAATTACTTTATAAGAACTTAATAATTGATGCACCTAGAACAATACAGGCTAATCTACAAAATGTTCGAACCAAGAAAAATTTGAAACAATATTAATGTAATGAGGATTAGTCTATTTTTCCTTGAAAATTTATTTATCTCCGTTTTTTAAGTTTTATGGGTTGGGCTATTTTTCTGATAGTTGCCTCAATTAATAAATTAATACTAATAACTAAATGCAACACAAAAAATATAAATGTCATAAAAAAATAAATACTTCATAATTGTGAATAAAAATGAAATTTAAATAAATATAGGAAGTAAATATTGGCAATGTAATGTTACATTGGAAAATAAATTATAAGTACCCAGAGAAATAGTCCAGTGTGGGTCTTGAACCAAATAGATCTAAGGAAGATGTTTGATAAGTGGACCGATGATGGCTTTGACTTGACCCAGCAGCACCTTCATCTTTGCACCGGCCTCCACTCTGCAAGTGAACAATGAAGAATCATTAACAATTTCATCACACAATTTTAAATTATTTTTAAAACAAAAGCACAGAAGTGAATTCAAACTTTATTAAAGCTAACAGAAATATTGCCAACAAAATTGGAGATAACAAAATATTAGATGATTTAATGAAAGAATTGTATCCTGTCTTGAATTTTTCAAAAGCTTAGTAATTATCAGATATTATGATACTTACTCTTCTATGGGATCTTTGGGAAGATGTCTTCTTTTTCTTCCTATGCCCTCCTCTCGACTGTATAGCAAGTTTGACTTCAACAGGAGTTCCATCTTCTGTTGTGACCAGTTCCACTTTATACTTGGTAGTATTATTAGATCGTTTCCTACGAGAATTTCTCTTACTTTTGCGAGGTTTCTTAACAGTAGTGGCTCTCCTACCAGTTGATGTAGAAGGCTCTTCACTCTATATTGTGAGAAGAAGTAAATTAAATAGGTGCCAATATTATCAAAAAATATATATGAAACATTATTGAGAGAATCCAGCCTTAAAAGACTCGAAGGTCTCTAACATAAAGAAGAACACAATGCACATAATAATTTTTAAGCCATGCTTATTATAAAGTAAATAAAATCTCACTAATTGATCTCTAAAAAAGAATCTCACTAATTGATTTCTAAAAAAAGTATCTTTCAAGGTTTATTTTGCGAACACAGTTGTCTTATATTAATGGAATATAACTGTATCTATAAATAATCACGACTAACAAGTCAGTGTCAAAATACCACTGTTTACTTAGCATTTTATGATCATTAATTATAAATCCAGCAGTTAAAAAACAAAATGAAACAGTAATATGATGTATACACACAATGTGAGATGAGACTTGAGATGAAGAATTGTTAGCAAGGTTTAAAGCGGCTCGAACAGCTCTCGTAAGTCCCAGTCTGGGATTCATTCTAGTAGGTCTCTCAGGTCGAGTCCTTAAGCGGCTATCCATTAAAACATTGTCAGCTAGTAGTTCTAATACTTCATTATCCTCAATATTCTGTTAAGACAACCACATATTAGATCAATATTGTTAGAACCTTCTTTCATAAAAATCTTAAATTTAAAATTTGTATAACCATCACAAATGAGTAACAATTTTTAATCAAAGCATCTATTATGTTATATCACCTATAGATAAAATATTTTCTTTGCAATAAATAAATAAATAATATAAAATATAAATAATATAATTTTATTATAGAAATCACAGAGTACTTGCATCCAAGTACTTATAAGGGTTTTGTAGGTTATTAAGCATATACGAGGCATGTCCAAAAAGTAAGAGTACTGTTGAGCTCTTGCACGTTGGCAACACTGATTGGTAATAGGGATTTCTCAAACACAATGGGCGCCAGGTGTTATAAACTAATGGTGTCGTGAGTTTAATAAAGGAAGAACAAATATTCATGACGAGTAAAGGAGTGGAAGACCTTCAATTTTGACCAATGAGTTGATGCAAAAAATCAAGGAAACTGATCATGAAGACCGCCAATTGGCAATGGATGAAATTTCTGCGATGTTTCCACAAAT
The DNA here is from genome assembly GCA_001010745.2 of Gerris buenoi. Taxonomy (NCBI): domain Eukaryota; kingdom Metazoa; phylum Arthropoda; class Insecta; order Hemiptera; family Gerridae; genus Gerris; species Gerris buenoi. The sequence continues at coordinate 142,782 of KZ652335.1, forward strand.
CTCAAGATCCCTATTACACAAGACAATTACAGAGACGCTGGGATTCCGAAAATTGTGCGCAAGATGGTCCCAAAACAACTGAGAGAGCAGCACAAATTGAATAGAGTCACAAGGCACTTGCGAGTGCCTTAAGTGATTTTAATCGGAAGGTGAGGATTTTCTGAGCTCCATTGTGACAAGTGATGAAATATAGGTGGCTTATTCATTACACCCCTGAGAGGTGGCACACTGGTTCCCCATCTGCCATAAAATTCAGAACCTCAATTTCGGACAAAAAAAAAAATAATGGCATCCGTGTTTTGGGACCGAAATGGGATTATTTTGCCTCAAGGGGAGAGGATTAATGTAGCACGATACTGAGACCCTAAATAAAAAACCTCAGGAGAACAATTCAAACAAAGGAGGGGAATGTTGATGAAGGGAGTTTGTTTGTTGCAGGACAACTCCCGCCTACACGAGGCCAACTCCACTAAGGCACTTTTGAATTCATTTGGTTGGTACATTTTAAACCACCCTGTAAACTCCCCTGACTCGACGCCTTCAGATTTTCATCTTTTCGTCTTCCTGAAGACTCACATGGGTGAAAAAAAAATTTCAACTGATGAGGAGGTGGAACAAGAGCTCTGTAAGTGGATAAAGGAGGTAGTGGGAGAGTTCTATGAAGAGTGAATCAAAAGACTTGAGCCACGGCTTAAAACCTGCAAAGAACGGGAAGGAGGCTACGTGGAAAAATAAGTAACATATTTACCTTCAATATCATAATTATTTTTATAAAATAGAAAAATTGAGTACTCTTATTTTCTGGACATTCCTCGTATGTTATCATATTATGGAATAACATTTTTGTATTTCCCCATACCGCCCTATATTATAAAAGTAAATAAATATAAACAAATTTAAATGGAAGGTCCCCAAAAAACCCTGAGTGCTGTAAGGGGTCCCTGGTTTGATCCCCCCAGTGTCACAGTGGTTTCTTATTGGTAATAACAACAATGTAATTTTATTTTTTATTTAAATTTCAACCTATTTCTCATCCAGCTATAAAAAGAAAATATGGATTTCTCTACAATTTTAGGACAAATCCTAAGGTGGCTTTGGTACATTTCAATTTATAAAACTAGTAAAAATGCAATGTTTAAAGAAATGTCTATAGATTTGTAATCAATCATTTGATACCTCACTCAACATTTTTTTACAAATTAAAATTATGGCATACAAAATTTGCAATTTAGAAAAATAGGATATTTTCATAGGCCCATCATCAGGTATGAGCATGAATTATTTCAAAATTTTAGGACTAGCTGTTATTGGGTAGTTTGGGGAGGGAGAATTTGTAAGGTATATTTTAACTCGTATAAAACCAATAAAGAATGCAATGTTTAACGAGTTATGCTTTTTATATTTGTAATATACTCCTCAGTAGCTTTTATTCGATACCCCTCTCGAAAATAAATTATTGTTCTTTTGAGTTTACAGCATTTGGTCGAATTGCGCGTTGCCATATTACATTTTTCACTTCTTAATATTATTCTTAGTAAACGCCTTTGATTTATAATAGTTATGATCTATAATAATTATAAATAAAATAATTTTTTAAGGGTCGGTTTCAGAAAGGAGGTTTAACGCTAGTCCAGGACTAAATCAGTGATTTAGTCCAGGACTAAGCTAATCCGATTTCTAAGACGAGGTTTAAATCTGTTTTAATCTAGGACTAAGCACTTAACCTAGACCGGCTTCAGAGACAAGGATTAACGCGAGGTTAAACTCCATATTTAGCACTGGACTAAGATATTTGGGTTTAAAAGACGAGGTTTAAGCTAGTTCTAGACTAAAATTTAAACTAGGACTAAAGTTCTCGACTAAATCCTGAGTTAGGTGTTAAATTTAATCCAAAACTTAAACCTGGTAGGGGGCAGGTTTAAGTTTTGGATTAAATAAAGAATGAATCATAAATTTATTTAATACAGCATTATTTAAAAACTTTTTTTGAAAATTAAATACACGTTATTTAAAATTAATTAACCTAGGTTTACACAATTTTTTTTAGTTTTTATCTATAAATTTAGAATTCACTACTATAGAATATTCTTGTACGGTATCTAGTATTAAAAAAG
>KZ652335.1:149224-165283 GCA_001010745.2 Gerris buenoi
AAATTGCATATCAACTAATAGTGTTATGGTACTTAAATTGAAGGGGAATAAATGGAGAAGTTTTACTGAAATTTGGCAAACTGTAGCTCATGCCGTTTTGGCTAAATTACAGGCTTAAACAAAAATAAATTTTAATTTTTTTTGATAAAATGAACAATGAAATGAAATTTATGGGTATGTTTTGCTCCTTTAAAGCATTTGAAATAGACATTTTCTAAACTGAAATTTTCTCCTCTTTCCAACTGTACCTTTATTTCAGCTCTATCATATGCAGCAATCAATTTTTTAAAGTAAAATAGACGTACCTTGGAAAATAACAAAAAAAAAATATTGTGGCGAAACTATTGAGAATTGACCCATGGTATATATAGTGTTTTTTGTTGCAAATGATGGGTAGAATCTGCCCTCTTCGTTTGTTACATCTTCGACCAAACACCCTGTATTTATTTTAGGTGAGCACAGTAGTCTGATTTCACACCCAGTCTAAAAATTCTTAAATCCATAAAATTTTACTCCACATTTAATTTCATTAACATAATAGTAGAGAGATATCAATTGAAAATATTTTTGTCACTAGATAGAAAACATCTTATAGAAAAAATATATCCTTAATTATTATCACTAGATAGAAAACATCTTATAGAAAAAATATATCCTTAATTATTCACACAGAGTAACCTCTTCAGTTAAGCCCCATTTACACAGTGATAGTTCTCACGTGATAGAACTATCATGTCAATCTACGTCATAGAACTTTAGTCGAGGTGTGAGGTCTACACGTCTACAAGAGTTAAGATACTTCAAAACTAGTTGTCTTGTACTCAAAGTTACAAGAAGATACTACATTTTTGACTTGGGTACAGAAATAGAGCATTAAATGTATTATAATGTTAAATTATAATACAAATACAGCAAAAGGAATATTCATATTATTGAAAGCAACAAAATCTGATATCAAATGTGAAGCAAACTATCATATCAACTATCATATTCTTAAATTTGCCATGTGAGTACCCCTGTGATAGAAGACTTAACTATCTCGTCAGATGAGATAGTGTGATGGCTGATAGTTCTATCACGACAAAATCTATCATGTAGTCTACATAGGGATAGTTGCTATTGTGACAGCAACTATCTGCTACTAACTAACTCTTTGAGTTGTAGTAAGAGCAGATAATAACAAAACCTTAAATGAAATGTCTTAAGACTTAACTTTAAAAAGTAATACATATAGAAACAAAATTATATAAAAAGAATATGTAATAATACAAATTAATAAATAAACAAATACAATATTGACATAGTGCATGTCCTTACCTCACAAAATGTAGGATTATCAGGCTCAAAATCACTGTGATTGCCAGGAGTCGGAGTTGTAACATTTCTTGTGCTCAAAACTTTCCCATCAGAATTAACAGTATTGATACAATTGTACTTCACCCTATCTATCGGACAGGTATTCGAGGTCTGAAAGAACAAAAATAATTTATTTCTTAAAAATCAATCTAAGACAAATCATAATTTTCTCATCCATGTACATCCATTTTATGATATTCTCTACTCTAAATTTCCCTTTCCAATGGGCATTTTTATTGCGATATTTAATATTCCTTATTATAAATCTTTATGCGCAATTATCACAGTAACAGTATTTTTTCCCAGTAGTGACTTATTAGGTTAATTTGTGGTGACGGTTCAGGTTAATTTGTTTGTTAGCTAAATAACCTCATATGATAAAACTTTTAAGCCCCCCCCCCCCCCCCCCCCNCCCCCTATAACTTTACTTTCAATGCAGTAGCTTCCCCATGATCCTTAAGAAAATTTACTTCAAAATATATCTACCAAAAATTAATTATCTTACCTTTGACCAGGTTGAAAGACATTGTTCATGGAAAACATGGCTACAAGAAGAAGGTTGAGCCACTGGATGGTGTAAAGTTTTGAAGCAAATAATGCAGTGCTCTCCTTCACCATCTGAAGAGCTCCCATCATTCTAAAGAAATCAAATAAAAAATATAATTATTATCAAGTACAATATACTGAAGATAATTGTGATCAAGAGAAACTTAAATACAAGCATTAAAAAAGGGTATTTTTTTTAAAAAAGGAGAAAGAAGCAATTGTGTCTAAATTAAGAAATAAACATTTGTGGCAATAGATGCTTGGAAATTTAAGTAATTTGATATTTTAAGATGGAAAAGTAAACCAAAGGAGTAATTATGAGTTCAATTTGGAAGTTCACACTATTTTCATTTTAGACATTTCCAAAAGACCAAAGTATTGACATAAATTAAGTTTCAAGAGCTAAAGCTAAGTGATTTAAACGTGAACACGTTATTGGAATTCTCCAATAACATAATTCATCTTAATTATTACAATAAAAATTAAAAACACACCTTTGAACTTTTAATTGAGGATGTTCCAAGGGCAGCTTGAACTGAAAAAAAAAAATATATATATATAAATGTGCAACCTATGTTAATAATGAAAAAAATTATTTTGATGAAAATAATTTTAATTACGATGTAAATAAAAATACTCACTTTCAGAAGAGTATCCATCACTATCTGATTGTATTGCACTCCTCCCATCCTGAAATAATAAATGGATAGAAGAGTAAGAGAAAAATATTGATTTAAATACAAGTTACAGAAACTAACGTAGGACAAAGTTTCACAAAATTTTCTTATATCCATATTATAACAGAAAAAATCCTATAAAATAAAGGTAATTTAGTCCATTTATAATTAAAAGTACTGTAAAGCGTAAATTATCTGCATAACATATTGTTATGAGCATAATTATATTTTTTTCACAATAGTAGACAGATAAAGAAACCAAGATGCTTTTTGTACCGTGTTTGATTTATTTTACATCTTTCCATTTTTTTGGTGAATTTAGATTATGCAAATTTTTTATTTTCCAAACCACCCTATACAAAATTTGTGCAGATAATTGATGCTCTACTGGATTTAAAATGCGTTTAACAGGTGACTGCTTACATTTAGTTTTGGACTTTCAGCTAAATCATATTTATCTATCAATATTTTGGAAACCTTTGCCTGGGAAAATGACATATAGAGTTCAAGTTGTATTTAAATTGACTACAAAAAAGATTTTTTAAAATAAAATCATTAGAATTTTGAGTAATTATTTTTTAATGGGATTTTGGGGGACAGAGCGCCCCCAAATTTAGAGCTAAAATCTTTTCTTAATTTTGCCTCGAATATAAATTACTTAACATGTGTGCAATATTTCATCAAAATCGGCACAGTAGTTATCGGCACAGGTAGTTGGGTTAAGGTAGACAATTTTTTTAGGACTCCGAGGACTTGAGGTGTATATCCATCAAAATCTTAAAATCAGCACATCTGCTATGGTTGCGCCATCACAATACTTTCTCTCTACAAATATTATAAAGTAAAAAGATGTTCAACAACTTTAATTGTTGCTTTTATCTACTTATAATGTGCACTTTTTTACTTATAAGGTGGTGAAAACAAATGTAAGCTATTGTACCTTTAATATTAAAGTCACAAATGCTGTTTTAGAACTTATTCTGATGGGGCATATATAATATCTTACAATTGTTTATTAAATCCAGTAAATATAAAAATTAAAAAACTAGAAGGAAAATGCATACTTTTCGAAAAGGAAGAGTAGGTCCATCTGATTCATAACTATCTGATGAAGATTCACTCTCAACTATGGCCTTAAACAATAAAACATATAAGAAAATTAAAATGGCATAATAGAGCTTACAATTCATAAAGAAAATAGATGCTAATTAAGAATAAAAATAATCTTGAAAATAAGAAAAAAACTGAGTATCAATGCATGCATACCCTTCTGCGTTTTCTTGGCCTATCACTGAAGCTTGAAGAGGATGATGACGAAGGAACCTGAAAATGAATTCTTATTTTATGAATAAGCTCATCATGATTCTAATACCAAATAGTACACACACAAACTTATAATATGTATATACATATATAATTTAAAAAAATAAAAATTAATTTACCCTTGAACGGATTCCTCTTAAAGGCCTTCTTACTTGGACTTCATCTTCGCTACTATCATCTGTCGAAACCTAAAACAGTAATTAAATAGCTAGTAATTAATCTATGATAAGAAGGCAAGTGTATTCAATAGTTAGGAGTAAGTCAATACCAAATTTTCTACAAATAATGGATTATTTCACAGCACATGTGCACTACAATACCTTAATACATGCTTTCTGAAACCTGACTAATCAGGCTGTAATTAAATAAGTTGTCAAATATGTGTTTTCAGTACATACAAAGGGTCCACAGGCAATTTAATAAATCTGACGATTTCATATCTAGGCCCAGCTTTTTAAGATGGTGCCCATTTGAAAGTTTGTTTTATTTATAACTTTTGAGCCGTTCATTATGAATAAATGCATTTTATCGTCCAAATACAATGAAACTCTAATGTCTTAAGCTGAAACCTTTCCCTCAATAAAAAATTTAAAGTACAAATATGCAATTTTTGAAAAATTCCTTTTCTTTCATTTTTTGACATAGAATAACTTTGATTTTGTGTATTTCATTTTCATAAAAAATAGGGGGGGGGGATTGTTCCTAAATATATTAAAATTGCAGGAAGATATATTCTTAGTAAGAAGATATCTAAATGGTTGTTGATTCATTGTTGTTATAGATTCAGTTTGGTATTCTCACTTATTGTTATCGTTACAAAGCTTCTTATTTGATATATATTTTTTTAAATAAACAATTTATTTTAATTAATATGTTATTATCTTATAATTGTACATAGTTAAAAATGATAATAATATGGTATTTTAGCCGTTTCATTTTTTTGCCACCTATAGATAAAATATTGTATGCAATAAGGCAGCAAAGGAATCATTTCTGCCTTGATGCAGTAAATTAGGTAAATTGCCTGCCTCGACTTCGCCTCGGCAGTTACCTAATTTTTATAGCCTGTCCTCGCCTATGGCTCCGGAGACTAACCTTATCACTCATCGGTAAAATTCCATTTTGCTGCCTAGTACATAAATAACAATTATTGGCTATATTTTATAAATAAACAATATCCAACAAACAAGAAATCCAAAAACCCAACCATGAGCCCAAAACCTTTCTAACAAAAACTACAGACATTGTTATGACTAGAGTTCGGATCGATATGCACTTAAAAACCTCAATATATGCATATGAAAATGGCTAAATATGCAAATAATATATGCAACTTATCCCAAACATATATGCACTAAAATATGCACTTATTCCTAATATATGCACTCAAATATGCACTTATCCCAAGTATATGCTCTCCAATATGCACTTATTCCTAATATATGCACTTAAAAATGCATTTATTTTATATAAACTAATAAATAAACTCCAATAGGTAGCTATAAATATTGAATAGTGCTAAGTAAAGTGCATTTAGAGGGTTTAAAATACTCAAAAGGCTGGCATTTAAAGATTAGGCAGTAGAATACACAAGAATAACCACCAAAAATAGAGATATTGACTATATTTTAAAAACAATGAAAAGTTACCATTATTTTACAATGAATTTTTAATAAATTACTTAAATTTAGGAAACAGTAAGAAAATTTAAAAGACTTTCTCTAAATTTGTAATCTTAAAATTTCGTCTGCGTCGGAAAGAACCATTTTTAAACGTGAAAACGTTCTCTCAATACAACGTCGCACGACACTAGTGGAATATATTTTAGGGCAGCGACGTCAGATCTATTTCGTCTCTACCCTCCGCCCCTTCCAGGATGCGGGTGACGTTCTCCACAGTGGTCCAGCCCGGATTACGGTGGAGAACTGCGTCCATTTTTTGTCTAAGTCTTTCCCTAATCGGACCCAGTTTTTCAATTATATTTGGAAGGTCCCTGAAATAAGCTTTAATAAATGCCAATCTCTGAATTAAGGGCACTCTTTGCTTTTGGGATGGCCTAATTTGCCGAATCTCCGAAGCCCTCTGACCTTAATGTAATACTCTAATGCACGTGTTGTGCATTCATTTGGTTAACGAAGTTATTTTAATCCGATAATAAGGGCAGCACTCTATATATAAATCGTCAGCGGTAGCTTTGTCCGGGATTAAGTCGAAAAACAAGAAAACAAGCCTTCTTAGGGTATCAACCAGTAGTGACGGGTAAACCCCCTGTCCTGGCAGAAGTGCAGAAGCTTAAGACCGGGGGTACGTGCACAGTTACACAGTGAATGACTTCTAATATTCAAAAGGGTTTTGGTACCTGGATAATAAAATATAAAATATGGACCTTAGTAGAAATTTCTCTCAAAAAGTAGAATATTTATTCGAAAATATTCAATAATATGCACTTATGCCGGAAATATGCAATTATATGCAATAATGCCCGAAATATGCAAAATATGCAATTTTAAATTTGAATTTAAAGTGGCCTAGTGCATTCTAAACATCATAATTCGTAAAGAAAAATCAATTGGGACAGTAAAAAAAAAATATGCAAATATACAAAATCCGAACTCTAGTTATGACATATTCAGGTAAATCAAAATTAACAGTTGCTATTGATAAAAATCAATACAACTATAAAATGGAAACACTTGTCACTGACCATAGCCCATAAAGACCAATAGCTTGTGACCCAACCAATGCCCTTAACAACAAAACAAAATCTTTAAATATCTCTACAATTCAAAATACATTGATGGGAAAACAAAAAATAATACTCCGTCACCTAAAATGTATGGTCTAGTCAAAGCCCATAAATAATCCCCTACAACCTATAATATCATAAGTAAATTTTCCTACCTACAGCCTATCAAAATATCTTTTTAAAATTCTAAATAATTTATCAGATCCTAATTACAACATAAAAGACTTATTTGACTTTAAAGATAAAATTAAACACATAATAATCCTCAATAACCACATTCTTGTTTCATTGGATGTCTTATCTCTCTTTACCAATATTCTCACTGACATAATAATAGATAAATGGCATCCTATCGAATCATACCGAAATACCAATTGATAAATTCATACAATGCCTAAAACTGTGTTGTTACAATAGCTACTCTTTAACAAAAAATGTTGCCTTCAAATATTTGAAACTGCCATGGGTTCAAGACTTGGACCCATTCTCTCTGACCTAATCCTCAATAAACTTTGAAATGACATCATACCTTAACTTCTTTTTTAAGTACCGTTCATTTAGAAATATGTTGATGACATTATTACCACTTCTCCCTTCAAATGCAATAGACGTAGTTCTAAATTTATTCAATTCGTTTCGTCCCTGGTTGAAATTTACTCATGAACAAGAGATCAACAACAAAACACCCTTTCTAGACATGATAATTATTTAATCACTGATTGGTATATGAAACCCCAGAATTCAGGCAGATTTCTAAACAAAAATGCCCACCATCCTTTTTCACAAAAAGTAAACTTTGCTACCACTTATTTAAATAGAGCCATAAAATTAAGTTACCCTACCTTTCACATCTAGAAAACCTTTTAACTACCTAGAAAGCTGTAACTTTCACAGATTATGTAAATGACAATGCAAGTTAATAAAAAATTGGTAAGGCGTGAAGTTTCACGTAAAAAGGGTTTCGTTGGTATTGTGAAACAAAATTAGAAAGGGAAAGGAGGGGGGGGGGACACGAAAAATTTCGATGTTTTTTGACAAAATGGCGCCGAAAATTAAACACTAACCCTAAGTGGTATATATATTTGTAATCTACTCTTCAATACCTTTCATTTGATACCCCACTCAAAATTTAAAAAAAATATTTTTTTCTCGTGATGTGAATTATCCGCCATTTTGAATTTGAACAGCTGATTATTTTGAGTTCTATATATTTTTCCTGTGTGCGCGTCAAAACGATCTTTAATACTGGTAAGTTTCACGCTTTTATCTCTTTTGGTTCAAAAGTTATTGGAACCATACAGAGTGACAGACAGACACAGGAACGAAACTATAAGGGTTTCTTTTTTTAGGTTTTAGCAACGAAACCCTAAAAAGATCAAAAAAGATCTTCATAAAACAAAGATGAAAAGAACTTTTTATATACTACGTTTTAAAAAATATTCTGTTGAATCATAAATAGTGTTGATAATATAATTGTTATTGTTAAATAAAATGTTAGTGAAAAAAATAGTTCCGATTTAATTTACTTCATATAAATGACGACCAACAAGACAGCTGATGTTAAACCTATATAAGGACAAATCTATGTACAACAGATCTCACCAAAACCGAATCTAAACCCTGCCATCGATATGCCCTTGTGTAGGGGACGGTAAGAGAAGAATAATGAGTACAAATAAATAAGTACAGGGGTCATTCTCAAATAAAATGTCACATTAGAAATCTGGAAAATAAACCAAACAAAAAATTCAAGGTCATGAAAACAAACCTTGGCCCCTATATAAATGATGTGTGTATATAAAAGTGCAAAAGTGAAATGGTTTGTGAGTTTGGAAATTTTCCGATTTCCTAAGAATTTTCAAAATATTAAAAATCCCAGTTATGACAGTGAGTTTTAAGTTATGAGTGACGGGCTGATTCTTTATATTATTACATATTTCTTCTTTTTTCTAGGTCAATACTATGTCTTTAGTATTCACAATACTATGACTAGTTGTTTTCTATGCAGTGTATTCTCAAGCATCAAAATAATTAATGAAATTGACTTTTTGTGGGCAGTCTAGCGCAAGTTGTGTAAGTTATTGGCACAAAGTTTCATCATTGAAAAAATTTTAACTAACATTATTGAGCAATCGCCCATTTCACTCAGCATCCAATTCCAAAACTTTGTCACCTCTGCTCTTAAAATAAATGCTCGTCAGGGCTCAAACTTATGTTCAATTGAAAATCTTAAAGAAAAATCTTAGTCAAGCGATTAACGTTACCTTATTACTCACTTTCTTTTATTTTTGTACAAGATATGTTTTTAATTTGAGAAAAAATAAGTAGAAGAAATAATAGAACTATTTTGAACAGATATTAGCTTTATTTAAATAAAAAAAATCTACATTTTTACTGCAATTTATAAAATATTATACATATTCAACGTAACACTTAAGACAAGTTAAACCATAAAATCATTAGAAAACGAAATCATAAGTTTTTTAATGATAGGTTTACAAGGGATAGTCACTAGTTAACAGGCTCAATGCAAATTGTCTCACGTGAACAGTCACTTGTGAGACATTATACCTAGAACATAGGTGTACCTAGAAAAAAGCGGACAAAAGTATGTTTACTAGCCATGCAAAAGCTACATGAAACTGACTTCAAAAATGTTATTTTTATTTGTTAAATTGCACATCACTCACGTGACCTACGATTAAAATACGCACTATAGTGACGAGGAATAGCCGAACGTAAAGAAAAAACTACTTTCATTAACAGGGCTTGGAGCATGCTGAAGGCTTCTCACGTGTTTATGAAAGCCGTTCCCTTTCTCCCCCACCCCACTAACCTTAAAAGACCCTTTCTCACTCAAATCGTCACTCCCGTGACTCTTATTCTGGAAAGTTCAGGACACAGACATTATCACTATTAATGAGAAAAACAATGAGTCTAAAAAATTATTTGCACCTTATCACGTCCTACATAAGTAATATTGAAGTTAGGTTCCTGCACTAATTTTTTAAGTTCATATTTTTAACTAAAATCATCACTAAAAATTTAGAAGCACTCCGGACAGCTACTTTTTTTTTAACTTTTTCCAAGAAAAAATAATTGTTATTTATTTATTTTAAATAATTTTTTTAACATTTGTCATCACTAAAAATTTAGAAGCACTCCGGACAGCTACTTTTTTAAAACTTTTTCCAAGAAAAAATAATTGTTATTTATTTATTTTAAATAATTTTTTTAACATTTGATAGTTCAAAATGTACACTGTCTTGAACTCAATGATTCTTAGGTTGAGTAGAGAGGAAAAAAAAAAAAACAAAAAAAACAAAACCTATTTTGTAGAGCTTCCGGTAACCTCTGGACAGCAGAAATAAAGATAAGGTTTAAAAATTAAGATACATATTATAACTATGAGACAACTTTAACATTGAGAACAAACTTTTATGAAACTCATTGACACTAAAATAGGACAAATACTGAATACAAAAGCAGCATACTAGATAAATAGATCTCAGGCAGAAAAACCAGAGTTAGTGAACTCCAAACACTAATTTATTATTAATCTAAATAAATAATGAATTTAATCAAATTGATGAAAGTCCTTACAACAGAAATCAAGAATGAGCCTTTCAGCAATGCAGATGTAATTCAATAATGCTATCAAGTTTGTTGAGCTTATGTGTAATGATCAATTAATATTTAAAATGCACTAAAACTATGATATCCAGACCAGCTGGAAGCAATGCAGCAATGCATGAAAAATAAAATGTTAACATCTTTGAATATGTACAACAGATTTGGTATTTACTAATTACACAGTAAACTTTAAACTAAAAATGTTTGCTTATAATAAGTAAATGCCTGCCGGTGTATAATTTACCTCTGTNTTTTTTTTTTTTTTTTTTCATTATTGCTTCCGAGCTTAACTGAAGGTAACGGAAGCTTTGTGTTCACTTTTAAGAACAAAAAACTTTTATGTCTCAACACAGAAATCCGTTTCAGACATCAGGGAACATTTTTGGTATCGTGTCTGCCAGTGTCTGTCGGTCTGTGTGTCCGTGAATCTTGAAACGTGTGACGAGAACTTGAATAAATGTTTGATGAAATTTGGAAGAAATGTTCATTTTACCAATGCCCAGGACGAGTTATTGGAGAACATTATCTGCCCAAGCGTTCATGTGTAACGCTCATGTATAAGTGAACTTCAAATTTAAAATTGGAATTTCAGGGCGGGAAAAAAATCAAACTTTATCTATTCAATGAGACAAACTTATTTTTACTAACAGCGACACCGCAATGAAGTGTTAAAGATCGCTAAAACTATTAATAGTTTTTAGACACTTAATATCTCCGGTTATAATTGAGATATTAAGTTCCGGTTTGCGGATATCTGTACCATTCATTAAAAACTACTTTATTGGTGGGTAATCATTTTTTCCAGCATGTTGGTTGCCGCCATATTGGATCCAACTTTGAAATGTTAAATTGGAACACCCATAAAGTGATACATTTTTTTGAAAGGTCTTAAAAAAAGAAAACATCTGTCGCAAATCTCGGACTGATTTTTTTTTATCTGTAACTACTCCATTAAAAATAAGAAAAAAAGTGTAAATTTATAACTTTGAGTGTCCACCATTTTGGAATGGGGGTAATAGAAAGCTCGGGTTTGCGGCAAATGTTTTCTTTTTGTAAGACCTTTCCAAAAATATATCACCTTTAAGGGTGTTCCAATTTGAAATTTAAAAGTTGGATCCAATATGGCGGCAACCAATATGGCGGAAAAAATGATTACCCACCAAAAAAGTAGTTTTTTATAAATAAAAAAGATATCCGCAAACCGGAACTTAATATCTCAATTATAATTGGAGATATTAAGCCGTTTCCGAACTTTTGGATCACCCTGTATAATAAAATGTTTTGGAGATATTCCAAATGTCATCGTATTTCAGGATGACTTCCTGGTTTATGGACGCTCGAAGGAAGAGCATGATAAAGCTTTACAAGCTGTATTAAAAAGAGCTCAAGATATCGGTTTAAAATTTAATAAGTCAAGTCAAAATATTTTGTAAGAGAGGTCAAATATGTAGGTCACATATTTAGTGACTCTGGAGTCCGAGTGGATCCAGATAAAGTTCCCAGATAGCACAGCATTTATGGATATTATGTGGTTAATGTTTGAAATCTGGTAAATGTGTGTTATTCGGAGCGAAGTACTTTGGCCAAATCTTAAAAATATTACGTAAAATTTGTTAACTACACCAGCAGCAATTCTGTGAGATGATGATTGGTCAAGTTCGTGAAAGCTTCAGATTCTGTTCAGATACCTCTGCAAGTATATTAGTGTCGTTCAACGTTAGGGATCTGTACACGAGCGTCCCAAAGGACAGAACATTAGCTATCTTAAACCAACTCCTGAGCAAGCTTTGTCCAAATAAAATCTTAGTTCAAGAGTTTCCTCACTTATTGGATATTTGTCTGATAGACAAATATTTATATAGCAAAATTATTTCTGTTATAACAAGAAGGTTTATGCTGCCACAGAAGGGCTGGCAATGAGTGCTCCACTGTCTGCATTAGGAGCTAACGCGTTTCTTTATTATTTCTACAAGGAGTTTGTCGATAGTCCACATAACCCATTTCATCAATATATTAATAAATGGGTTAGATATGTTGACGATGTTTTTTGTATTTGGTCAGGATCGACAGTGCAGCTTCATAGTTTCCTCGCTTATTTGAATAACTATTTCCACACTATAGAGATTGCTATCGAGGTTAAAGTAAATGGTTGTCTAAAGTCTAAACTACCTTGACCTCACAGTTATTAGAACAGCTAACACGTTAAGGTATGAAATTTATCGTATGCCGACCACAACCGACGCCATTATTCATGCGGACTCCAACCACCCTTGGGCGCACAAGTAGGCTGCTTTTAATAGTATGGTGCATCGTCTCCTATCCCTACCCTTGGACACCTTAGCTTTTGAGAAAAGTTAGTACCATCAAAATAATAGCCAGCAATAATGGGTATAGCGAAAAAATTAGTAGATAGCTTGATTGCTAGAAAAAAAAACGGAAATTGTTATTGGAAACGATGGGCGCAGGAGCAGATCGCCAACCGAGAGAGGGAGTGTGGTGTTCAATTCCTAATCTCGGTTCTATCTCAGACCAACTTCCTCACATCTTAGGTAGATACAATTTCCGAGAAGGATTCAGCACGAGTAAGACTCTGAAAGCTCAACTGAGTTACGTAAAAGATCCAGTTTGTAGTGAGAATAGGAGTGGCGTATACGTTGTAGCATGGGGTGACTGCGAATATATTGGACAAACGGGCCGTAACTTTAAAACTAGAGCGAAGGAGCACTTACAACATACTAACAGTAGGTTTAATCAGCACCTTCATGAATATGGTCATATGAACGCTCAGCACAAGATAGGCTTCCTCCACTTTGCTAAGAAAGGTCGTAAACTAAATTCGCTAAAGGATCTGGAAATATTAAGGAGTAAACTAGTGAGTACACTAGAGAGTGGGGGAGAAAAATATTAATGAGGGGAGATGGATCTTCGCTGATAAGGGCTGTGGCTGCAATGCCAGTCCGTATTAGTCTTACCATGATCTCCGACATGAAGTAGACTTATTAACTCTTTTAACTACTTTTATCTAAATTTTGACTACATTTTAGGTTTCTGTACAAAGTACAAAAAGAAACCTTATATAACGGCTCTGTCTGTTTGTCTGTCTGTCCGTCAGTCCGTTGGTGTTGTTTGTCCGTTGGCTTCTTTCAATTCATAAACTACTATAGCTAGTAACATAAAATTTGGTACACAGGTGCATCTAGGCGTTTGATGAAACTGGACACATTTGAGAGTTTCTACACTTAATATTTTCAAGATGGCGGCCCAGCCAATATGGCAGGTGACAAAAAAAAGTTTTTATTTACCATGGCATGATGTTATCTGACCAAAAACCACTTGTGTGGTAAAAAACCACCCCGCCAAGTCTGTGGTCCAAAAAAGTTGTGAAATCAACTTTCTATCCCGCCAAGTGATGTTGGCTCTTTCTCCTGACCCATCACTATCAACATAGATACTTTTCAGCTTCTTCTCCTTGGCGGTGGGCCACGCGATTTCCTAAAACTGGAATTTTAATATTCTTCAAACACCAATACAATTTCTTGTTTCACCTTCACATTTGCCAAATGAGGTTTGTGTGGAAAGATGGTTGTGCGTGGAATACAACCAGTTAACATTAGGTAGTACTGCAGGCACACCGCCAAGGAGAAGAAGCTGAAAAGTATCTATGTTGATAGTGATGGGTCAGGAGAAAGTGCCAACATCACTTGGCGGGATAGAAAGTTGATTTCACAACTTTTTTGGACCACAGACTTGGCGGGGTGTTTTTTTTACCACACAAGTGGTTTTTGGTCAGATTTCATGACTTTTTGTACGGTTCCTAAGGAAGGATTCTCTAAACTCTAAACTGTTTATTCCCACACATTAGAATCAAATAAAAGTGAAGTTAAAAGCTTGACAAGTTCTATAGAGAGGTCTATTGGAGAACTACGAGACCTATGACATTAAAAGACTTATCATTCTGATATAGAAGTATAGAAAACATAAAAAATAAGATAATAATAATTATAAAGTAATAATATATAATAATAATAATAAATAATAAAATAAAATCATAGAAAACAGAAATATATGTATTAATAAACAAATTACCCCCCCCCCCTCTTGAACTCAAGAGAATAAGGTTGAACTAAACCCTGAACCTATAATACTAAGTTCAAAAGATGAACTCGTAAATAGAAGTCATTCATAGGTCATGTGACAAGCACGAAACTACTACTCAATACACTGCTGTACCTCTGCTTAAGGGTGGTTGGGGGGGGGTTGAGTTGAGGGGGGATGCACTAGAGCCTTAGACGAATACAAAAAGCCCTCATTTATTGAAATCGGTTAAGTAGTTTAGGCTGTAGGTGCGTCAACGTTAGAGTGACTGCTCGCTAGCTTGGTTTCTCGCTCCGCGTTAAGCGTAGGAATGAGCTATCTCAATTTTTTTGATCTAGGAATGCACTAGGGTTCTAGACGAATCCAAAAAGCCCTCATTCATTAAAATCGGTTCAGTAGTTTAGGCTGTAGGTGCGTCAACATAAAATGAAGGAAGAATAAGAATAAGAATAAGAAGAAGTCATCAAAACTACCATTTTCAAACCTATTTTTCTCTACTTCTACTTGGCCGATTTTGACCATTTTTTTTTTATTTTTAATCTACAGGACACGGCCTACAAAGATATTAAAAAACTATTTAGGTAGCTTGTACGTATTTCACGCTGCAGACCCTCAAAAACCCTAGTTTGTCACCTACAGTATATATACACTGGCAGCTTTTGTGAAATTTTGACTTTTTGACTTGGCGGGGCGGAACGCTGCTGCGTTCCTAAATACATCAATTTAAAGGTCTTGAAGTGTAGAAAAAGAATATGCAACTATTACACCTGATAATTTTAATTAGGTCATACAAAAAACCGGCGATTATCGCCTCACGTACTTACGTGAAGCATGCCTTACTTTTTTGTATAAGTAACTCTACTTCTTCCACATTCTGGTATGCTATTTTTATTTAACACTATATTGTTGTACGATTTGGTTAGTTTAGGATTTTTTGTTGTTTTTATTCATTTATTTATTTAAATTTTGTTTGTAACTTTTTTATTTGTATTAACTTGTCGTTGGTTTTATACTCATTGGTTTATTCGTTTTTATTTTTTAGTTGACTTTTGATATTTGCCACATTTCATTATTGACAGTTGTTATGTAATTCTTTATTTCGCTCTAATTATTGTGTTTAATTCAGTACTTAGTCTAACTTTTGTTTGTTCTTAGGCACTGATGATGGCCTTAAGAAGGCTGAAAGCTGCTATGTAATTCGCAATAAACAAATTAGCCAGTTAACGTGGAGAGACTATTTTTATTATCCATTAAGTTGACCTCCATAGACGCTCCCATACCTACAATGAGAACTATTCACTATTCATTGTGGAGTACAAAGAGTCATAGCAATATGTTGTACACTACTAATTTAAAAAATTTAAATTAGACTGCAAGCAGTATTGTTGCAGTCTGGATATTTTGATTGTGGCACGGCTTACTAAACTTCAACTGTAAAAGTAAATTTTTGCTGCATTTGCAATCCCTAATATTTTATTACCACTATTAACTCAAATTTCTTTGCCAATTTTTCAACATATATTATTTCAGATATTGGAAATCTATCTTATCAATAATACCACCAATAAATTGGTTTACAAAACATGCAAATGTAGATTTTGAACTTTTCAAAACTAAAAAGAATATACATTTTTAAATAACCAGTAGTTGGTCGAAATATAACTGAATATATATATATATATA
>KZ652335.1:192935-207912 GCA_001010745.2 Gerris buenoi
ATAAGGATTCATGGAATTTTCTGTATCGGGATACGGATAGATTTCGGACAAATGGAACATTGAGGTCTTCATGGAGAGTAAGGTTCGAAACATAGTAAGGAGCATCGGTAATTTTTCGAAGAATTTTTGACTGTAGGATTTGGAGACGACGGGAATTTGAAGGCTTGGTGCTGCCCCACACTTCTAGACCGTAGGTCCAAGCTGGCTTTAAGACTACATTGTAGATGCGAAGTTTGTTATTCAGAGAAATCTTAGACCTGCGATCCAGAAGACCGAGCAGTAACTTGTATCGTCGTGTGATGTCAGTACGTTTTGTCTTAGTGTGTAGTTGCCATGTTAATCGTCGGTCAAGGGTAAGGCCAAGGTATCGGACGGAGTTGGACTGAGGAATGGGAGCTTGATTAAGGATGACTGGAGGACATGTGGCGTGACGAAGAGCAAAGGTGACATGCACACTTTTCTGTTCGTTTATTTTGATCCTCCATTTCCTCAACCAAGGTTCCAGGAGTAACAAGTGACTTTGGGTATTATCGGATGCAAGAAGGTGGTTTTCATGGACTGAAAGGAAGACCTTGTCATCTGCAAAGGAGGCAAGGGTTGTTGAGGGATGCTGGGGGATGTCATAAGTATATAGGGAATAAAGGAGAGGGCCTAGGATACTGCCCTATGAATTTATGAATTAATATGAATTTATGAATTAAATTATGAATTTTTAAACTTAAAAACTTATTGTTAATGTCTTGCTTTTCTTTATTATCTTAGTGTTTATTTCCTGACTGTGATATTTATTGTGATATCACGATATCACTACATTGTTCTTGTGTTTTGTGTCCAGATTTAAGTTAAATGTGATATCAGTGTGTAAGTTTTATTATTTTGTAATTCTTACATAACATATATCTGACACATAGTAAGCTTATATTTAAATGAATTAAGGAAAGTTGAAAAATTGAAATTTCCATGCATTGAAGTTTAATCAAATGTTGACTTTTTGTAATATTATTTTTATAGTCCCTACAAATAAAGATTATTTATTTATTTATTTCCTTAACTCTCTGACTTTCTTTATATACCTACTCTCAAGTTCTCCCTTATCCCCCAAATCCCCCTCTCTCTGTCTACACACAGTTTAGTATGTCACTCTCAAGCTCCCTCTTTTCCCCCTGGACTAACCCCCTTTAACTTCTAACTCACTCTTTCACACACTTTTGTATATCACTCACTGAACTTGTTTGTTTACAAAACTTATTTAATAATGTAGATAGATAGATTTTTATAACCCGTTTTTAGTGAAAACTGCAAACATACATGAACATAATTGTAAAAGTACCAGTTGGCATGAATACTTTTTAAAGAGTAAAATTAATTTGTTTTAAATAAATAAACACGTGGATTAAAATAGTCAAAACTCTTATTACCCAAGAGAAAATACACAAAATAGATACTTAGATATTGTGAAAATAAAAAAATGTTTCTTTTTTATTTCTCCACAGTTCGTATATGAAATAAATATTAAAATTTTGAAAATAAGGCAAAAGTAAAATTTCTGATTAAATGAATTACAGTAGGTGAATAAATAGCCAGTTAATATAATCATTTTCTATACTTTTCTTGAAAACATAAAGTTAACATTACTACTTAGACCTTTTTCTTGATTTTTTCTTAGCAAACTCAGTAACAACTTAAAAAAAAACCACAAGTTAGTTGTGGCCTTCCGATTTTTTTTTTTTTTTTTTTTNTTTTTTTTTTTTTTTTTTACCGTTGTTCTGGAAATAAAAATAATTTTGAAAATTATCCATTTTTCATGATAAACCCTCTACATATGAATAGATACGTTTTTAAAGGTGTGACTATTTTCTGAGAACATGAAACCTTCTCAGTCTATGATTTGATTGCCATAGTTCTAAATTGAAAACCATGTATTCTTTTTCCACATGTAACCAAAATATTAAACCAAATTGTCAGAATTATTATGTGATCAGAATAACATTAAAACACTATTACCGACCACTTTCTCTTAATTAAAGAATAAAAATAGGAACATTCCAAACAGTTTATTGAACTATTCTAGTGATACATTAACAACTAAAGTTTATATGGGATGTCGAGAGATGAGGGTCCCTTAGGCTCGTTTCACACCTATACGGTTTGATTTGATTCGGTAGCCGCCGAAAACGAATGAAAACTCTTCACACACACTCAGTTAGTATAAGGTTCGATTTTACAACCGAATCCAAACCATCGAATACGCGGTCGCCCACTATAGTTAGTATGCCTACAATGCTCACTATGGAGAAAAGACAAATTATTGTCTTTTCTCTTAAGACAAATGAAAAAACAAAAGAGGAATAAGAATAATCAACTTCAGTGGGTGCACCCTATCTTCACCAAATTAAAATAATTTGGTGCATTTTAAACAATTTTTCGAAGTTAAGGGAGCACAGACAAATTTTCATATTACTTCAGGATGTCTATTACATTATTTGATGAATTACATGTGACGTTGACATGTGAACGCCAAGATACAACATTTATGCAGGAATGTATTCAACCAGTGCAGATGTTGGCCGTAACTGAGGTAAGTCAATAAGATGAACAATTAGAATGAACAATTATTTAGAACTAGGCATCGCGTGGCTCTATCATTGAAGCAAGCATATATGTATTGAATATTGAAAAATAGATAGTCATGAATCATGATGAGTTGACAGATAATGGGTATAGTAGTAGTACAGGGAACCACCCTGCATTCTTACAATTCCTCTAACCACACATCTCCTTGTCAATTATTATAAAATGTATCACTTTGCTACAAAAAAAAACTACTGCATGTATCAAATTGAAATTTTGCTTGCCTGTTTTAATTGTGCATTAGAAGGTGTATATGAAGTTTTATTAAAATCGTTACGTTGGAACGTAAGATATCGGTAAAAAGGTTGTTTACTCTATTATAAACGTGTAGGTCCGCTTTAATAGTTATAGCGATCTTTATTAATTCATAGCAGTGCCGCTGTTAGTTTTACTAAAAAATGTTATTTAAAAAAATTTTTGTCTGATCAAATAGATGATGATACAATTTTTTTTTTGTTCTGAAATTCCAATTTTAAATTTGAAGCTCAAGTTTACACGAGCATTGGCCACGAACTCTTGGACAGATCACACTGTCCAACGAACTTAGTCTGAGTATTAGTAAGAGGAACATGTATACCAAATTTCAACTAATACGGTCAACTTTTACTCAAGTTATCGTAGGACATGAAATCGTTACACGCAGACAGACAAGATGCATATTTCGTTGCATGTAAGAAGCTAGCTTGCGCTCGCTTCAATGAAGTTTATTTTGAGTTTAACAAATGAAATAATGAAATATATATAATCATAATATTATAACTAGGCATCGCGTGGCTCTATCATTGAAGCGAGTGTATTGCAATAAAATACTGAATTTTGAAATTTGTTAATCATGATGAATGTCATAGTTGAAGATGGCATTGGAAGAGGGCAGTGTGGAGTAGAGTGGGGGTACTCGGTACAAAGCTCACCTTCCTAAATAAACCTGTACACTACACGGCTATAAGAATCTTAACCACCCCCCAGTACATTTTAAACAATTATTATAAATGTATCACTTCATTACTCAAATACTATCTACTGCTTGTATCAAGTGGAAATTTTACATACTTGTTTCAATAGTACGATGTATATGAAGTTTTATGAAAATCGTTACGTTAGAACGTAAGATATTGGTAAAAAGGTTGTTTAATCTAATTTAAACGTTTAGGTACGTTTTAATAGTTTTAGCGATCTTTATTAATTCATAGTGGTGTCGTTGTTGGCTTTACTAAAAAAATTATTTTAAAAAAAGTGTTCGTCTCATCGAATAGGTGATGATAGCATTTTTCCCCGTCCTGAAATTCCAAGTTTAAATTTCAAGCTCACGTTTGCGCGAGCATTGCGCGCGAACTCTTGGACGGATCACGCTGCCCAACGAACTTAGCCTGAGTATTAGTAAAAGGAACATGTACACAAAATTTCAACTAAATCGGTCAACTTTTACTCAAGTTATCGTCGGACATCTAAACGTTACGGACAGACAGACAGACAAGATGCATATTTCGTTGAATGTAAGAAGCTCGCTTGCGCTCGCTTCAATGAAATTTATTTTGAGTTTAACAAATGAAATAATGAAATATATTATAATCATAATATTATAATTATACAACATATTGCTACCAAATTCAATTTAAATTTAAAAAATAATCTGAGCTGATTGGACTGATAAAAAATAATAATATTTTCGCTTGCCAAAAACGTACCGAACCGAAACTAAACTGAAAATGTGTGTACGACCAATTGCTTTTATTAATCCTGGTCTCGAATATAAACTGGATGAAACAGATTTGTGTCGAGGGGGGCATTGGTTATATCAGGCGTCTATTAGGTACCGAACACACGCCGTATACACCGGTTCACACTTGTCGGGTGCGACCGAAAACGAACCAGACCGTATAGGTGTGAAACGAGCCTTATCCAGAGTTGGGAATGGGACCTGAGTAGGTCTCTCATGCCAAACACATAAAATGATAGCAATGATCTACCAGGGACCATACGCAAACAATTAATAGTGGAATTAAGGCACTCTTTTACTTTTACACCATTTATTTATTATTAAATCCAAGTGAAATATTCTTATGTTTAAAATTTATTGGATTAAAGGTTACTTTGCCTTAGTAGATAGTTAGACTAACAGATATTGTCATTTTTATTTATAGAAGTGTGATATTCCTTTGTCCCAAGGAAATATTTGAACATTCCCCATTTAAGATTGTCAATTAATTTTAAAAAAAATGTCAAACACAATAATGTAAATTAACGGTTAACCAAGTAAAATCTTGCCACATCCGACCTAATTTACTTTGATACCCACTTTAGGGTGGGTAACAAAGTAAAAGAGTACCGGAATTAATTGGGCGGAATTCGGGTATACATTTTGGGCCATGTTTTGCTCATTATAAAATAAATTAATTATTTTCCACCTGAGCATGAGATTTAGTTTTAATAGGTTTTAGAGGTTAAATTATAATTATTGAACATATAGCCTAACATGATATGATTTTTCTTAGTGTGTTAACCAAATTTCTAAATTTTATAGTTAAGGCTCCCCCTTTCTGCAGTGACATAAATTATTTGAATACCTATTTTTTAATTATGACTAGAGAGGTTGGTAGAGAGTAACACAACAATATTAACACTTTTGTTATTTTTGTAATTCTGTACAAAATTAACTCTTACTAAGTTAACACACACACTGAAGATGATACAGAATTAACTCTTACTAAGTTAACACGCACACTGAAGATGATATTACATGTCAAAACACGTTTGTGAGTTAACAATAAAAAAAAACTGGTGACTTTCTACCAACCTCTCTAGTCATAATTATGAAGTGGTACCACAAAATCTCAGTCAAAACCAACTAATAAACTATTTTTTTGACTTAGGAGACATAGCATCCAAGCTTTAAACGATAAACAAACAGAGTAAAAATGTATGTAATCCCAAATGTATGTGAAATATCTTTAAATTATAAATTCACAAAATTAAATTATTATTTATCAAACATAATTTATTTGCTTTTTGCATAAAAGAGCACAATATCAGACTCACTAAAATAGCTATGCAAAAATTGATAATTAAGTAAAAGTACATAGAAAATTTAAAAGATAAATAAAGAGGTTTAAGCAACCCTGAAATAATTTGGAACGATCTCCTCTGGAACCGGAGTAGAGAGAATTGTCTGTTATAAAATAGATAAATTTGAAGCATGTATTCTAAAAGAGCTGCGAAAAAAAAACTTTAAATCCCCCATACACCTCCTTTACTTTTATTATTCAAGCACATAGTTTCTGTTCCTTCTATCACCCTACCTGTTCAAAAACCCACACTAGTCCAGGCAAATTAGTAAAAAAAAAAAAAAACAGCAAATGGAGAAAATAATTTATAAAGTTTTGAAACTTTGTTACAACACTTTTAAGGGGTGTAGTAACAAGAAAAAGTAAAGTTCCCCCCTTCTTTAAGTCCAAAATACTTTTTTTACACAAAACGTTTTTTTTTTTAAAGAGAAGTGTTATTATCAAAAATATTTTTCACATAATTCTGCACAAAAAAGGTCCTATGCATGTTTAAAGTGAGACATACCGTTTTTGAGATATTGTAGTTGGAAAAAGATAAAAAAAAAAATCCATTACCGCATTTTTGCGAACCAAAATATCTTCAAAACAACTCTTCTGATTTTAATGAAATTTAGATGTTGGTCATAATTAACCCATTGTTGATCCCATATAAGTTTTAACTTTCTGCGTCTATTATTTTATCTTCCACATGCGCACAAACATACATTTATTTACTTATATCTTCAAAAGTACTTAACTGATCATTATGAAATTTGGATGGTTTGTTGAAAGTAGCCTGCAGATAGCCCCAAATTAATTTCAACCGTCTGCGCACTTTACATTTTGCTAAATTAATGCTTTAATTCATAAATTACAGATTAATTACGGTTGTAAATTGACAAAGGTTTAATAAAAAAAGGGTTACAAATTTGTTAAAGGAGCTTGGGTTTACATTTACATAATAATATAATTTTTTAAATTATCTAAGATTTTATAATATACCCGTTTCTCTTGTAAATTATTTTCTTTAGCCCCTGGTCCAATTTTTCAATTTTTTTTGTATTTATATGCTACATTTTACCCTGACTAGCATGAATTTGACTATACGGTTATCATCCGGTCTTACCTATCGCGTAAATTCAGGGTATTACTGTGTAATATGTAATATATAAAAAGAGATCAAGTATTAGTTTAATTTATTCATTTGTTTATCTCAATTATTATATTCATACAGAAGTAGAATTGTTATTTTTGGATCAGAAATAAAGGCTTTATTATTATTATTATGATTATTATATAAAAAGAGACAATAAATATAAATATTATCAAGCCTCGTTTAAGCGATAATAATTCTCCAAGTAGTTCCACATCTTGGCAAAGAACCAAGCTTAAACAAGGCGGACTTCAGGAAAAAATTCCTTATTTACTAACGTTTCGATCAATATTAATATTATTACCCATTCATATGACGGAAATTTCAGTAATCTGCCCTGAAAGTAAAAAAAAGAAACGTGTTTATTGTTGCTATTTTTGACTTACAGGTGAGTAAATAATAAAAAACGCATTAAAAGAAGCAAGATTGGTTTAGTATACTCATCTACATGTCAACAATAACAGCAATAAACACGTTTCTTTTTTACTTTCAGGAAAGATTACTGAAATTTCCGCTATACGAATGGGTAATAATATTAATATTGATAAGACCAAGTATCAAAATATTACTACCAACTTCTGCACTGTCTTAAAAATATCATACCATTTCACCTAATTGAATCGCAAACTAAAAATATGCCTATCTACTTTGATTTAGTAATAATAAAAAAAAAAATAAAAACAATATAACAAGTATGTATTTATATATAATTATAAAAATGCTTTAACTATATCAATACTATGACTGACTCCCTACTCCTACACTGAAGTATCTATCTACATATTTACTAAAAACATGCGCTCTAGATTTTTATTTTCTCTATTGAGGGTCCTCATCATCCTTTATATCATTATTATAATTTATTTTTTATCTTGATATAATATTTTAATGTATGCAACACAAACAAATAATATATTTATGTGTGTGTGTGTAAATAATCTGGGGGCACAGCAATGCTCCCGCCAAGACGAGCACAGCCGTGCGCCGTTCCATCCTTTACTGGAACCAACTCACGGCAATTTGGACCCCCCTCTATTATCCTATTGAAGATACTTAAATTTATAAAATTAATTTTAATTTAAAGTTCATGAAAAACTGAACCAGAAATAAAAATTTCACACCTTTACCCATAGTAGTTCATAAAATATATGAGCCCAAAATTTTGTTATTTTGTCACTCACTGACTCATCATAATTCGCACTTCTAACCATCCTAGAAACTTGAAATTTTGTGTATAGGTAGAGTTTATTGTAAAAATAAAGGAAAAATTAAAAAATCTGGTTCTTTGTCCATTTCAAGGCTAATAGAAAAACTGCCTATTCAAAATATTGTAAAAAAAAATTAAAATTGTAAACATCACCTCTAGAGCTACTTAGTGGAGAACGTTAAAACTAAAAAGTGATGTTGAGAACATTCGTTGAGGTTGATTTGACAGTATTAATTGACAGTTATCTTAAAGTGCAAACGTACTTATTCCAGATAATTTTATTTAGTCAAATTTGAACACCCATCGATGAAGAAGTTGCAAGAAAGATTAATAAGAACAAAGAAAGAAAAAAGGAAAAATTACTTACAAAAAGAAGTGAAATCCCAAAAAAAAACCCCTAGTGTAAAAAAATAAGCCAAGTCTTGTGTAAAAAGTTGTGAGATCATAGGATTTAGCCGTCTACCACTGTCCAAGCATGATCTGCTAAGTCTAATTTATCCAGTGTAAGTACATGATGTTTGTCTGTCCCTCTCTCTATCCTCTTTCCCGAATCACTCTATACGTTTAAATTTAAAAACATTTTCTGACTTGGACTTGGCAAATACACTAAAATAAAATGCAGTGTCGTATACAAATTTGTATCATTGTGCTGTGACGCTCAAATGAAGAAATAATAGTTATTATTTGATTTAAGTTTGTGGTATGTATTTGCCAAGTCAGAAAATGTTTTTAAATTTAAACCTATAGAGTGATTTGGGAAAGAGAATAGAGAGAGGGACAGACAAAAATCATGTACTTGCACAGGATAAATTAGA
Source organism: Gerris buenoi (assembly GCA_001010745.2). NCBI lineage: Eukaryota > Metazoa > Arthropoda > Insecta > Hemiptera > Gerridae > Gerris > Gerris buenoi. The sequence goes on from KZ652335.1 coordinate 201,783, forward strand.
CCTAGCAAAACATACTTGAACAGTGTGCGACTTGGCTTATTTTTTTTACACTACCGTTTTTGTTGGGATGTAATTAACAAATAATGTAATGTATTTACAATGGTGAAATAAAAACATTTCATTCCTTCATTTGACCATTGGTTTTTCTCATATTTTCGAATGTATGAAGAACATTTTTAGAAGTTACATACTCTCCTTCAACCTAAAATATTGATACAGAGAAGATAAGAAGACGAAAAAAAAAAAAAAATATAGTACAAGGGACACAAGAAACGCACTCCTGAGAAATCTATGTTCCTTCTAGTCCACCTCGAACTCAGAAAAAAATTACAACTTCAAATCTGTCCGCCGCGGACAGTTGCCTTCTGTTTGACCAGTTTAATGCAATTCTACAGTTTACAGATTTCGGACTGGATCTGTCTGCCGTGGAAAGATTCCTTCGGTGTGACCAGGATAATGCAAAGTAACAAGCCCACAGAGTCCGCTGCGGACCAAATACTTGTCCGCGCTTTCCTNAAACGCACTCCTGAGAAATCTATGTTCCTTCTAGTCCACCTCGAACTCAGAAAAAAATTACAACTTCAAATCTGTCCGCCGCGGACAGTTGCCTTCTGTTTGACCAGTTTAATGCAATTCTACAGTTTACAGATTTCGGACTGGATCTGTCTGCCGTGGAAAGATTCCTTCGGTGTGACCAGGATAATGCAAAGTAACAAGCCCACAGAGTCCGCTGCGGACCAAATACTTGTCCGCGCTTTCCTGTGTGACCGGGCCTTAAACATCAAAATGTGATATATACAATATGGAGCAAGCTATCACAATTGTTGCAAAACAGTTCTTGTGAGTGCCGCAAGAGTACTCTGATGCCTGGTACTCTAAACTATCTATCTTCTTCAGACGGGATAGAGAGATAATTGATAGTTCTATCACTAGTAACAGTTGATACGATAGTTGCAGCAACTATTGCATGGTAAACGCGTACGGGGCTTTATGCAGGGAATTTTTGAGACTTCATAAATGTTTGGATTTGTCAAGGCAAATATTATTATTGTGATAACATAAATAAATCCTTTAGATATAAAGAATTATTTTATTGATTTATTTTCAAAGTTCGTTGGAGAAAGAGTAGAGGAAGAGAGATATTTCCATTGAAGCATTATAAAAAAAATATATATATATACTTAATAACATTCTTTATTACAAGAAGTAAAGCGTATCTCCTCCAAAAAAAGAAATTTATCAAAGAAAGAGTAAGTGTAGTTAATAAAGAGGTTGAAATAAGTCTTTGATAGTCAAATTTGTACAGCTTAGTAAAATAAAGGTACTTTTTCCGTGGTAGGCTGTGAAATAGTAACTTTAGAGCCTAGAAAACAAAGCTAAAATCAATTTTTTCATTACGTGGACTTAAATTTTTTTTTCATTACTCCAGAAAAAATTTTTTTATTGTACTGTAAGCAGTTATCAAAACTTCCGTAGGGGCGCGCTTTCTTAGTAATATGGCTCTTAGTACGATTGAATTCCTAGATGTCAATGCGTTTTATTTATCTTTTCTTATAGTGTAACCTCTTTTTAAGGTTTCTTTTTTTTAATCTTAAGTTTAAACTAAGATTTGTTATTATTATATTGATTATTGATTAATATTTAATGTTTTTTTATTGTCTGCTACCTCAGAAAAAATAGCATATGCTACACGACTGTGAAGTGTTTTTTCTTTACCTTGGCAATATTTCCTGTCTCGCTTGGCTCGACAGTAAATGTAATTGCCGCGGTAAAGAAAAAACTCACTTCACGGCCTAGTAACATAATATACTATTAAATGAGAGACATCTTTCTCTATTTATAATTAAGTTACACCATTGCTATCTAAAAAAGGATAACATTAAGGTTTTAATACAAAATATGGGATATTACTGAAATACTGAAGATATTACTGAGATATTACTGATGACTGAAATTAGCTATGCCATTCTAAAGAAAGTTTACTAAGAGATTAGAATAAGAGGTGGGAAATCTAATAATGTGGGAGGAGGTAACCTAAGACAACATTTTATTATTTATAAACTATGATAATCTAGAATATTAAGTGTGCTCTAGAATCATGGTCCATATGATATTCCACTATTAATATACAAGATTTATTATTATTTATTTTATAATAATAATTAATTGACATGTATGAAAGTGTAATATACATATATATATATTTCAGAATTACAGACTTTCACCTCGATGACCAAAACTAATTTTTTTTAACACGATACTAAAAGTTAAGTTCGAACTTCTTAATATTCTTCTTATAACAAAAAATATCAGGGAGAAATTTGATTTTCAGGACAGAATTGTGTACTTTTTTACTTTACCACCCCCCTTTATCCCTTGTTGTTAATGGTTATTTAGACAAAGGAACATTATGCAGAGTGGCATATATTCCTTAGTCTAAATTACTATTAAGACGAAGGGATATTTATTCCAATGTACCTTGGAACAAAGGAATATCACACTTGTGTAAATAATTGTGATCATATCCCTTAGTCAACTATTAAGATAAACGAATATTACCGTAAAATCTTGTGTATAATACGCACTTTTTTTACCCCTTTTTTCCTTCCAAAATAGGGGTGCGTATTATACACGAGTGAAAAAAAAATAATTCGTTTTTCAACTTAAATTTTACCTCAATGATTGAAAAATAATAAAAAACAAAGGTAAACATACTTTTTTTTAACAAAAACTGATTTTATGTATCTCATCGTATATATTTTGGTTTTACCATACTTATTTCTATTCTCTTTTTTTTTTAGACAGAAAGACTTGTTATCATCATAGTAGTTTGTTATTTTATTTCGCTAGATGATCAAAGTCATTGATAAAAGTAGATAGAAGATAATTTTTTGTTTATCTCAAAAACCGGTACCGCCGTGAGATTACACTATGTGATAACACCGGCTTGATAACAAACGAATGATTTCAAAGGCTCCCTTCTACGAATTTATCTTTTTTATAAAAAAGCACCCAGTTTTCTCTGTTTTAAGTAAACTAATAACTAGTTAACTAGTTCTCTCTGTTTCAGTACAATCCGTTAAGCCGATGGATATGGGTATAATTTTATATTTAAAAAATGTAAAGTTATTTTAGATATCTATTTAGATTAGATATTTGATCTTTTTGAAGACCAATAAATAAAAACAAACATTTCGAGTTGAGTCGTCGTAGATTGAAAAACAGTTATTAAACAAAAAAAAATGTAAACTTCACAATTATGATTTCATAGTGAACAGAGCCTTATGAGGGGTTTGGAATCACTAACTAACTAGGTCAAATGAGAAATAACTGGTGTGCCCAACCGAACCAGAAAGACCTACTGACCTCAGTCCGTAAAACATCGGTTGACCAGAGCAGTTGCAACAACTTTGACCGAGTACAGAGTATGTTAAGTTCCAACAGTAATCTAACACCTAAACTTCCAAGAGCTAATTTATAAGTTGAAAACATGGTTTACTTCACTTTAAAGTAATTTTGTTCAGTTAAGAAATAAGGATAAAAAATCATTGTTTTGTAGTTTGTATATGTTAGCACTCTCAATATCTTCACACACTAACTAACCCTAGTTTTTATTAATAACCTGGTCCACAGCTGTCTTCTATAAGACCCCAAGGTAGCTAAAATTATTTAAAGCCACCACCATTACACTTTTGAATCCCCATGACACTAACAACAAACTGCCAGTTGACCTGGTTAATAATACACCCTTAGATGTATTATCACAAAAAAAAGTAAAATATAATCCTTTGAACCCTCAGCTCTCCCAATGGCATTAAATAGTAGTAAGTAACACACGATATCCCTTCGGGAGAGAGAAGAAAAAACTATCCCTAGAGATTGTCATTCAAAATTGACTATTACACCATGCTATTGAGAGGTAGTGATAAATGCAGAGGCTGGCAGTCATTTTGATAAAATACATGGATTTGAATATCCAGTAAACTAGCTTTGAAGTAAGGAAAAAGTTGTAAAAGTTTAAGGAAGTAAAATGATTTAAGTAAATTCCCTATGTAATGATTATAATTCTAAATTAAATAACTTTACTTACATATCAGTTTGCTCTTTCAGGCAATATATGCTCACTAAAGTTTAGCTTGTTTGATATTTAAATTATACTTTTGGTATAAGTATATCAATTATGACAGTGAGAGTCATGAATTTTTATACATAAATATATTTTACTTATTATTAGTTATAATTGCTTTATATTCATGTCCATAGGGTAAAAATAACTGATAATGCTACAATGATATATTTGATTGAATCAATTTAAAAAACACAATGGGTTATTATATTATTTACTTTGGACAGAGGTTAATTTTAAAATCAATCTTACGATGATTTACTCATGTCTTGTCAATAAAACGAAAGGAAGAAAGCTTCAAAATGGATTTTGATATTCTTAAAAGAAAAAAATTGTTTAACAAGAGGTTTATCTAAAGATCTTCAGAAGTCACAACTACGGTTAACTGCTAGAGTGGTTTTATCGGGTTTCGGGTTGATTCAAAGGAGTAATAGTGAAAATATTACATTACATAGAGAAAAATATTACATTATAAAGTAGCCATCTATTGACAATAGAAGATAAACTCTTTACTTAGATAAATCAACATAATTATACGCAACTTCAACAAACAACCTTATTATAATTAACCCTGGTTCATTACCCTTAACAACCTACTTATTAGTACATACAAATATCGGCACAAGTTTCTACAGCGAATAAATAATTAAACAGAAAATATGCATCAAACAGATAGTATTAGAAACATATAGAGAACAATAACACTTTATAAGATTATGATAATATACACAAAGCGACTTTTTAGCCACGGTATGTGGCTGATGCTCATTTGAAAGTTAACTAGCTTTAGAGAGATAAATACAAATCGGACTTACATAATAATGAAATCAAAGGCGCAGCCAACTTGGAAACTAACTCTATAACGCAGATTAGAAGAAACAAGTTTAAAGTTGACTAGATTACGGTCGTCCCAGAAAAAAGCCGTACAGTATCGAAAACAAAATGGCTACGCAATGAATTGGAATTGACTCAACTACGACAGCCCCACAGCCTGGTTCGCTGTCATATGCGATATGCGCAACAAACATTTCAACCACACAAAAAAAAAAAAAAAAAAAAAAAAAAAAAAAACACAAAAAAAAAAAAAAAAAAAAAATCAAATATTTTATCTGATGTTGCTGCAACTGATTTTATAATAATATTGCTTTTTCCACGATTATTTATAAGTTATTGGAATAAAAAAGAAAGAAGATTTTAAAATGTATGCCATTTTTAATAAATTCAAGAACAGAGAAACGGATCTTAGTTAGGCAGTTTACGTTGAGGGTGCAAATGCAACTTTTGAATGCTAAACTCATTCATTCAATTCAAATCCTTCATGCCTTCATATTTAATTTGACAAAAGCTGTTTTAAAATTCGGCTGTACTGAAGGAGATGATGCGGTCGAGAATCGCTTGGCGGCATAAGGCTTGTCCCACACAGGATCCGCTCAGCTCATCTCATCTCAGCTCAGACTTTTACGAAAAAAATAAAAACCATGTATTTAAATGGAAACCCACACACTGCGTCCGCTCCGCTCCGCTCCGCTCCGGTCCGCTGGAAATCCGGGGAAAAAGTTGGTTCTTGAAGCGAAGCCGAGGGAACCATGATCCCTAAATCCTGAGGCGAAGCCGAGAGAATTACAGAGTATTTGATTCCCGAGGCGCATCCGAGGGAATAACTAATAAGCGTGGGGATGGGGGGCCTCCAAAGGACATTTTTTCACGTTTTTCTCGAATTACTCGAAAACCACGGTCACATGCAAAATAGAATCAATGAGCAAAATTTTACTACATCAAATTCCTACAAAAATTATTCTATTTATTTTTTCTCTAGATGGAATAGATTGCTTAATGCAGAGGATATAGAAAATATGTATGTTGATTAATGAAATTCTATCTAATGGTATAAAATTAATGTTTAATGTTAAATTAGGTGGCTTCAGACCGAATTTTAATTTCCTGTCTAAGTTCAGTAATACGTTGCATTAATGAATGAATTATAAATTGAGTGCTGGGGGGGGG
>KZ652336.1:40138-59209 GCA_001010745.2 Gerris buenoi
TTTTAAAAAATCAACAAATAAAATAGCTTTAATGTACATATCAAGGCCTTTAAAATGATATACGACACAATATTAAAAACCAAAAAAAATGGTCACGTGACACGGCGCACGGAAAAAAGTTTACTCTCATGTTCTCAGCAAGTAGGATGAACTAATGAAATAAAATATACTGAATTTAAAGAGCAATAGTGTGAGATTCAATCGCCGCAATCAGAAATAAAATCGGCCAAATATTATAGAATCTATGGCCATTCCAAGACAAAAATGGAAAAAAATAAAACCAAAAAATAACAAAATTATCACCATCTAAGGTACAACCGATGATGATTCGACAAAAACTCATAGGACTAAAGTTGTAGATCTTTTAAAATCAGTTACCACTTGTGTTATCCATTTTCTAGTACGACTTACCGTTTGGCTGCAATAAGCCCTCAAACCAGCTTAAAAATCAAGTCGGCCATTTTTATTTTTTAAGGGTGGAAGGAGGGGGAAAAGTGAACTTTTTATAATTATTTTGGTTCACAATGTAGACGTTGCGCGTCGAATGGCGCAAACCGCAAGTCTCTAGCTCTTCTGGAAGTGGGTAAACATTAATGTCAGTCAGTGAGTCAGTGAGCCATGAGGCTTTGTAGTATAAGACATATTAATTTAGTACGATTTGAAGTGCGCAGAAGGTTGAAATTAGGCAGGTGCTATCTGCAGGCTACTTTCGACAAACCATAAAAATTTCATAAAAATCAGATGATTACTTTTAAAGATATGGCTGAAAATAAATGTATGTTTGTGTGCATGTGGAAGATAAACAAATAAGCGCAGAAGGTTGAAACTTATATGGGACCAACAATGGGCTAAGTATGACCTACCACCCAAATTTCATTAAAATTGGACGTGTAGTTTTTAAGATATGGCGGTTCGCAAAAATTTGTGACAGACCGACAGACCGACAGACCGACAGACCGACAGACCGACAGACCGACAGACCGACAGACCGACAGACCGACAGACCGACAGACCGACAGACCGACAGACCGACAGACCGACAGACCGACAGACCGACAGACCGACAGACCGACAGACCGACAGACCGACAGACCGACAGACCGACAGACCGACAGACCGACAGACCGACAGACCGACAGACCGACAGACCGACAGACCGACAGACCGACAGACCGACAGACCGACAGACCGACAGACCGACAGACCGACAGACCGACAGACCGACAGACCGACAGACCGACAGACCGACAGACCGACAGACCGACAGACCGACAGACCGACAGACCGACAGACCGACAGACCGACAGACCGACAGACCGACAGACCGACAGACCGACAGACCGACAGACCGACAGACCGACAGACCGACAGACCGACAGACCGACAGACCGACAGACCGACAGACCGACAGACCGACAGACCGACAGACCGACAGACCGACAGACCGACAGACCGACAGACCGACAGACCGACAGACCGACAGACCGACAGACCGACAGACCGACAGACCGACAGACCGACAGACCGACAGACAGACACGGAACCAAAAATGTTCCCTGATGTCTGAAACGGATTTCTGTCTTGGAATTTTTGAAATCGGAGGTATAAAATATTTTCGTTCTTCAGAACGATCACATAGGTTCCGTTACCTTCGGTAAGCTCGGAAGCAAAAAACCAATGAAATTCCATTTATTATTTTAAATGTTATAAGCGAACATAATTATTAATTAGTGTGATACTTCAGTTTGTTTACACCTGTCAAAATACCGCCAAAATTCAAGTAATTAAATAAGTAAAAATAATTTATAATTCTTTTTTGAAAATGATAATGAGGAGGAGAGTCCACTATAGTGGTTAAAAATTAACCGTCAATTAAAAATACCGAAAGTATAAGTAGGTTTCTGACATATAGCATATCGTTGGAACCGGAAAAAATAAAGGAACAAATATAAAAAAGATGAAATTCTATTAATTAGTTTAAAAGTTATAAGCGAATATAATTATTTATTAGTGCGATAATTTTGATGACGTCAAGGTATACCGTCAAAATACCGCCAAAATTCAAATAATTGAATAAATGAAATAAAAATAATGTATAAACATCATTTAAAGAGGCTACTTTAATGGCCTCCGAAGTGAGAAAAAGTTCCGAGGTACCCCGTACCCGATTTTTTATTTTTTATTCTTTTGTTTTTTCTTAAATTTGTCTTGTCGGTTGTAGACTTTAAGTGAAGTAAAGCTTTGGTTTTCTTTCTTTGTCTTTGTATTTATCCGGGGTATAGATTGAAAAGAAAAAGGAAAGCATGTAAGGATTGTGTAAGGTGTCCAGTGTGTAGGGATTAGGGATTAGGGCTGGGATCAGATTCAGTGTCCCGTTGTCTTCTATCCCACACAAGGTATTAGTAGACCGAAAAAGGGATTCTTTTCTTTTACCCTCAGAACTGAGAAGGGAATTTACGGTAATTGGATTCCCAACAATCTTCTTTCACCGTCTCCTTTACCTTTCCCCCACTTCCCCTCCGATATAAGAACACAATATTGGCATTATTATCAAATCGTAACGAAGAAACAAAAATAAAATATGAAACAAAAAGAATAGAAATATATATGTAGTAGGTATATAAAAATGTACCAAAATAATGAAAATATTATAAACTTTTTTGGCTACTCATTATAAATTAATAAGATGATAACAACTTGATATGGACAGAAGAAATTAAAGTTCATTCCTTGAGATAAATTTAGAAAAGTTATGAATTTAACGAAAGAGTCAAAAGATTAATATAGACGAATATTTTAGAGCAGCGGTTCTCAACCTGTGGTACGCGTACCCCTAGGGGGTACTCGAATATCTGTAAGGGGTACGCGGTTAACTAGCACAAAAAATATATTGATACATTTGCTAGACTGCTAACAGCCAACCGTCCCGTGTTTTTGTTTATATTATAGGAAACCGGTTTAATTTTTCTGCATCTGCACTTCTTTACTTATAAACGACCAAGACAAAAACCTTTCACTCATTTTTCTACTCTTACCGTCCCCTACAGGTGATTATATTGGTGGCTCGGTTTTAGCGAGATCCCTCCTTTAATAGTTTAAAGATAAAGAGGTGTCCAGGCATCTCATTTGGTGTCACTAAAGACGGCGTCAGCAAAAACACATGCAATGTTGTTTGCAAGTTGACAAATTTAACAAATATTTATAAATGCAATCGGTCCGAGACTATCAGACAAACTTTCTCACATACGAGTTCATAATTACTTAGACTAGTATTTTCAATTTATTAGTTATCGTAGGTAAATATTATTATTATGAAGCATTTCATCAAAATTAATCATAAAAAAAACTTCTCCTCGGCGCGACAGGGAATCAAACACGGCCTCTCTCCATCCACTCAGGAAGTAAATTTTCCCGGGAATACGGCTTTTATCGTTAGATTCGTATTTAAAAGGCATGTTAGAATCATCGGAACCGTTTTTGAGAAATAATTTGTTTTTCAGAGTTTTTGGGTGGTAGCGCCCCCAAATTCCGATTTCTACTCGGGGTATGATTTTTCTGAACATTAATACCAAATATACCGACGTCAAAATCGGCCCAGTAGTTAAGGCTCCATGCATCAGCACAGACGACAGACACACATACCAAAAACCCCTTTTTTGGACTCAGGGGACTACAAAACGTGTAAATCCATCAAAATCTCAAAATTGAATTTTTGCATCATCACAATTGTTTCTCTTTACACGAGAAAATAAAAATAAAGCATACTTGTTAGGGGGTACGCATAGCTAATGATACACAAAAAGGGGTATGTGGGTTGAAAAAGGTTGAGAACCGCTGTTTTAGAGGCTACATTGGTTTCATCTGACCATTCCTCATTTACCAGATGCAATAACGTAAGAACTGACTTCTTTGAAGCCAATACGTTGGACACCTCAAAAATATATGGGCCAGCGTTTCTCTCTCAGCAAGATTGCATACCAGACATAATAATTCAAATGTATATCAATCATGTACATAACTCCTCTAACCATTACGTTTGCTTGCGAGCTTACCGAAGATAACGGAAGCTCTGTCATCATTCCCTACAACGAAAATATTTAGGGGGAAATAAAAATAGTCTCTCCACGCAAAATAATCTTTTTACTAGCCAGAGCAGCTTTCAGCCTTCATAAGGCCATCATCAAGGAAAATATTTAGGTCTCCGATTTCCAAGACAAAAATCAGTTTTAGACATACGAGAAGAATTTTTGGTACCGTGTCAATCGTCGGTCTACCGGTCAAAGCTAAAGCTCAGTCAGTCGAAAGCTCCAATTTTTCCAAGCAACATATTATCTTAAACACTATTCATTTGACTTTATTGGAATTTGGATTGTAGGCCATAATTAGCCCATTGTTGGTCCTATTTAAGTTTTAACTTTCTGCACCAATTTGTTTCTTTTCTACAAGTGTACAAACATAATTTACTTACAGTGTCATCATCAAAAGCAGTTTTCTTATTTTTATGATATTTGGATGGTTTGTTAAATGTAGCCTGCAGATCGCCCCAGATTAAATTCAACCGTCTGCGTTACTTAAATTTTACTAAATTGATACTTAAATTAAACAAAAATAATTACTTATAAAACTTAAAAAGAACTTTTTATATACTACGTTTTTAAATTTTCTGTCATATATCATAAATTTGAAACCTGCCAAAATGAAGATTGTAAATATGGGACATGTCAAAAGAAATAATAAAATAACTTGCCGATTTTTTCCGAACTAACTTTCTATACAGCAAAATTTGCTGAAAACGTATTAAATTCTGCTGAAAGATGGCTAAAAGTATTAAAATAATGCAGTGTCGTCGTGTTCTAAGCTATTCTAAAAGTTTCAGATGTCTAGCTACTCGGGAAATTAGTTAACAATCGATTGCAAGATTTGTACTGGACAAACAAACAAATAAACAAGAAAGCAAGCTAATAAAAATGTAGTAAAATCAAAAAAAAATTTGACAGTTTTAAAAACGGGGGAAAAATTCAATAAATTCTACAATTATCGGTTTTAATAATATAAAATCATTAACGTATACGATATAGAACACGAGGAAGCTATGTGCCACACTAATCAGTGTGGCACTAATCGGTAGAGTATTTTATTTAATTATTTTAATATGATGTAACAACATAACCTGGCTTATCAACACCACTTTTGGTCTCAAAGTAAATCAAGACCTAAACGTCAACAGTGTTGTGGTTTAAACTCATGTGACTGTAAATTAAAGATACTCGTTGTTGCATAACAGCGCGCGCATCTTCATAACAGAACTTTTGATAATACTATAATATACCCTTGATATCAAAGTTACAGAATCTGACCTTCTGTTCACGTGTAAATTGGATAATACGGGACAACGCTATGAGCCTTTCAATTTGAGTAAATTCCGTATTCTATGCTTGAACAAGTTTTGTAGTTATGTCGTTTAAACTCAAGTTTCTGTTGCTGATTACTTACTTCTTACTCTCACTATTATATAAGATTTGGCAAGATTCAAAGTTACATACTCTTCCCTTTGGTCCTCTTATAAATTGAATAAAAGGACCATGAACCCTTATAGAGCCAATGACCCTTCCAAATTGAGTACATTCCGTATCCCTTGATCAAGTTTTTTGAATTGAGTCCTTCAAACTCAAGTACCCAAGCTATAACTCTTTAACACCCTTTTCAATAGCATTGAATTTAGTGAATCTCAACTTCTAACAAAATTCTACAAATGAAGGTGTTTTGCATACCAATCGCTTTCCTCTAAACCCCCTCTCATCTGATCTTCACACGCTCCAGCTACTATCTCAATGAATTCTAAAACGACCCAACTTCAATCGCACTAAATCCTTTTATATGTATAATTTCCTTTTACGGGCCTTTTTACTTTCTCTTGCAAAGAAAAGGTAATATTATGGAATGATAATTCGATTTTAATGAATTTACATGTTTTGAGGTCCTTCTAGTCTAAAATAATGGTTTATATAAAATGTCTTTCTGTCGTCTGTAAAGATGCCTGAAGCTTAAACTACATAAAAACATACAGGTTTAGAAAAATCATACCTAAAGAGGCGAAATCAAGAAATGAATTTTACCTATGCGAGCACTATCTCTCAAAAATTGGGAACTTTTTTTTTTTTTTTTTTTAAATGCCTAAAGTTATTAACGAATTGCCTGACATGGATGAAATTTTGATGGTATGTCAAACTTAGTCAATAGATGGAGGAGATGGGCTCTCCTAATTTCATCTTCTTGCAACATTGCTTTCTTTAGCTCTAGAGAATAAACGTTTTTCTATTTCTTTGGCAAGTACCCGTACAAATGATTACTTGGTGTGTAGGCTTCCGCGGGTAGACGGTAGACTCGAAATAAACCGTTTGGTTTTCCCGTGAAATCCGCGTCACAAAGAGGCTGAATCCCGACGTTTGGGACTTGAGTGAAGAGCGGCGTATTTATACTTTCCCTTTGGAACGTAGATTATACCTGTATTCATTAGGAATTCCTTGACCCAGGTTAACCCTTAGTCGGGATGATGGTAATCCTGAAAGCTATTATAACTGTGACAATGTGATGTTTCAAGTCCAAAAATCAAGTTGATGTTAGTTTGTTACTTGTTTTTCAGGTTTGATTTCTAATTGATCACCTAGAAAGTGACAAGTAGTAGTAGTAGTAGTCTAGTACTTCCTACTAGAACGGGTAGAACGAACCACTTGTTCGAACCTTGCAATTAGGCCATCACTTAGGCCCTTTGTACGCCCCGTGGTGGAGAGTTCCAGTTACTTCACACATCATACATTTGTACATTGTACCGCCGAAGCGAGTATGGTGCGGTCATTAGGAAGCTACATATAAGCGAGCGTCAAAGCGTGGGGGAAGAGTCCTCATATAGAGTGTCCCTCGCCCTGCTCCGTCCTCGAACCATAGATACCAATTACATCATCATGACACGGATTGGACCCACATCAAAGAGTGGGAGAAGAGTCCTCATAAAGGGTGTCCCTCGCCCTGCACCGTCCGCGATTCATTGATGCAATTCAGAGTATCATGGCACGGGATCGAATCCACGACCTCGAGTTGCCTCGACTCAGCGATAGCTGCGCGGTGTCTTTAGCACCTCGGCTACCCTGGCTCCCTCTAGAAAGTGACACAAATTGTATTGATGTTTTGTTTGTTGTTTTTACATGTCAGAGTAATGTATTGATGATTTGTTTGTCGTTTTGACAGGTCAGAGAGTAATGTATTGATGTTTTCTTTGTTGTGTTGACAGGTCAGAGAGTAATGTATTGATGTTTTGTTTGTTGTGTTGACAGGTCAGAGAGTAACTATATTGATGTTTTGTTTGTTGTTATGACAGGTCAGAGAGTAATTCATTGATGTTTTGTTTGTTGTGTTGACAGGTCAGAGAGTAACAATACGTATTGATGTTTTGTTTGTTGTGTTGACAGGTCAGAGAGTAACTATATTGATGTTTTGTTTGTTGTGTTGACAGGTCAGAGAGTAACTATATTGATGTTTTGTTTGTTGTGTTGACAAGTGAGAGAGTAATGTATTGTTGTGTTGACAGGTCAGAGAGTAATGTATTGTTTTGTTTGTTGTGTTGACAGGTCAGAGAGTACACAAGAGTCAGACTCGGAGGATGCGGCTACCTCAGCATCTAGTCCCCCTGGTGGCATCAGATACAAAATAGTGGTGATGGGAGGCGCCAAGGTCGGCAAGTCTTCCATCATCTCCCAGTTCCTCTACGATACATTCTCACCTAAATACAAGAGGACAATCGAAGAAATGCACAAGTAAGTAACAAAAATAATTGGTACTTCTTTAGATTGTTACTCCCATTACAAAAAAAAACCATATGTGAGTAACAATCTAAAGAAGCTGTACAGAATGTTCTTCTTTAGACTGTTACTCCTCTTATAAAAACAGAAGTGTGATATTCCCAAGTATATATTATATATGTCATAAAGTACATTGGACTGAACATCCCTTTGTCTTAAAAGTTATTTAGTCAAATTCATTTATAATATCCTTAAAAAACATATGGAAGTAACAATCTACAGAAGGTCAAAATAATAATAATATATTATGCTTAATCCTAATTAAAGTATCTGCTGTACGAATTGGAATTTATTGATAGTTGCAGAAGAGCAAGACAGACGTGAAGCTTTAATACTACTGGATTTACTCTTTTCTTTGTAATCATAAATTGTCGTGATTCTGTGTTATTAATGATAATAAAAATCTGAACCACAGAAGAAAATGAAAAAATTACTATTTCTGTATAATTCATTGCTGGATTACGTTAATTTCAGATTCACTCCTAGACTTCTGGCGCTGTAACGTGCGGTTCCAAAATACCGGAGTTTGGAAAATTGACACAATTGTTTTGGTATCCTAATTTGAAGAAAATAAAAAGTCCTGGAGGAAGGGGGTGATTTAGATGGAGGGGATGATTTAGAGAGAGGGGATGATTTAGATGGAGGGGATGATTTAGATGGAGGGGATGATTTAGAGGGAGGGGATGATTTAGAGTTTAGAGAGAGGGGGTGATTTAGAGGGAGGTGGGCCTATAAAAATAGATTTTTTTATTGTTTTTCGCACATATCTCAGAGACATCACTCGTAGCGAGAACGGTATGTATATAAAAGTTCAAGCTGACAAATTTCCTACAAAAATGAACCTTTGTATTTTCTATGTTGGACCAATAGTTTTGTTAAATTGCCTAATTGCACTGGGATATTTTAGTTTGATTCGTTTATATAGGGTGGCCACGATAAACTGTCTCACCCACTTATCTATTTTATTTATGAAGATAGAGAAAAAGTGTAAATGGTAACTCCCCTTGGATTTTTACATGGTACTCCCCTTTAGTTTTATAATATGATTTCCAAATTTTTTTTTATTTTATTGTTTCGGCTGTAGCTCTCTCAACTTTGTAATTTTAAATAGTAACCTATATTTTTTTTATATTTTTTCTAAAAGTAGATTGTTTTTGAAGAAAAATGAGCTTTGAATCAACAAAATCGGTTAGGAATTGACAGAGATATTCAGTTTTCAATATAACAAAAATGCGATCTAAGTATGTAAAATACTAAATCAACAAAAATTAAAAATTAAAAAAAAATGTCTTAATTCTGTTTATTTTACTTTCTTTTTCACTGATTTAAGTTATTTGAATGTATTTACTGATCAAAAGTCAAACATTTTTCCATTCTATTCGGGAACATCATTACCATGATGTTTTTGATCAGTGTGTCGACAATCCTCCTTTTCTCTTCAGTTTATGAAAGGAATGAAAAAAAGGGTTTGACTTATGATCAGTAAATGCATTCAAATAACTTAAATAAGTGAAAAACAAAGTAAAATAAACAGAATTAAGATTTTTTTTTTATTTTTAATTTTTGTTAGATTTGGTATTTTACATAAGATAGCATATTTGTTTTATTGAAAACTGAATATCTCTGTCAATTCTCAACCGATTTTGTTGATTCAAAGCTCATTTTTCTTCAAAAAAAATTTACTTTTAGAAAAAAATATAGGTTACCATTTAAAATTACAAAGTTGAGAGAGCTACAGCCGAAACTATAAAATAAAAAAAAATTGGAAATCATATTATAAAACTATGTAAAAATCCAAGGGGAGTTGCCATTTACACTTTTTCTCTATCTTCAAAAATAAATGAGATAAGTGGGTGAGCCAGTTTATCGTGGCCACCCTGTATACTGCATGCATTACAATTATTTTACTGTAAGCTTTGCGTCCATAAATGATGTGACAGGTTTAGGGAGATAGAATTAGGTACACAGAGAGTAGAAAGGGAAAAAGTAAGAGGATATTATTAATNAAAAATGAGCTTTGAATCAACAAAATCGGTTAGGAATTGACAGAGATATTCAGTTTTCAATATAACACAAAAATGCTACCTAAGTATGTAAAATACTAAATCTAACAAAAATTAAAAATAAAAATAAAAATGTCTTAATTCTGTTTATTTTACTTTCTTTTTCACTGATTTAAGTTATTTGAATGCATTTACTGAACAAAAGTCAAACATTTTTCCATTCTATTCTGGAACATCATTACCATGACCGCTTTTGATCAGTGTGTCGACAATCCTCCTTTTTTTTCTTCAGTTTATGAAAGGAATGAAAAAAAAGGGTTTGACTTTTGATCAGTAAATGCATTCAAATAACTTAAATCAGTGAAAAACAAAGTAAAATAAACAGAATTAAAAATAATAATATATTATGCTTAATCCTAATTAAAGTATCTGCTGTACGAATTGGAATTTATTGATGGTTGCAGAAGAGCAAGACAGACGTGAAGCTTTAATACTACTGGATTTACTCTTTTCTTTGTAATCATAAATTGTCGTGATTCTGTGTTATTAATGATAATAAAAATCTGAACCACAGAAGAAAATGAAAAAATTACTATTTCTGTATAATTCATTGCTGGATTACGTTAATTTCAGATTCACTCCTAGACTTCTGGCGCTGTAACGTGCGGTTCCAAAATACCGGAGTTTGGAAAATTGACACAATTGTTTTGGTATCCTAATTTGAAGAAAATAAAAAGTCCTGGAGGAAGGGGGTGATTTAGATGGAGGGGATGATTTAGAGAGAGGGGATGATTTAGATGGAGGGGATGATTTAGATGGAGGGGATGATTTAGAGGGAGGGGATGATTTAGATGGAGGGGATGATTTAGATGGAGGGGATGATTTAGATGGAGGGGATGATTTAGATGGAGGGGATGATTTAGATGGAGGGGATGATTTAGATGGAGGGGATGATTTAGATGGAGGGGATGATTTAGATGGAGGGGATGATTTAGATGGAGGGGATGATTTAGATGGAGGGGATGATTTAGATGGAGGGGATGATTTAGATGGAGGGGATGATTTAGATGGAGGGGATGATTTAGATGGAGGGGATGATTTAGATGGAGGGGATGATTTAGATGGAGGGGATGATTTAGATGGAGGGGATGATTTAGATGGAGGGGATGATTTAGATGGAGGGGATGATTTAGATGGAGGGGATGATTTAGATGGAGGGGATGATTTAGATGGAGGGGATGATTTAGAGGGAGGNTGTTATATTGAAAACTGAATATCTCTGTCAATTCTCAACCGATTTTGTTGATTCAAAGCTCATTTTTCTTCAAAAACAATTTACTTTTAGAAAAAAATATAGGTTACCATTTAAAATTACAAAGTTGAGAGAGCTACAGCCGAAACTAGAAGATAAAAAAAAAATTGGAAATCATATTATAAAACTATGTAAAAATCCAAGGGGAGTTGCCATTTACACTTTTTCTCTATCTTCAAAAATAAATTAGATAAGTGGGTGAGCCAGTTTATCGTGACCACCCTGTATACTGCATGCATTACAATTATTTTACTGTAAGCTTTGCGTCCATAAATGATGTGACAGGTTTAGGGAGATAGAATTAGGTACACAGAGAGTAGAAAGGGAAAAAGTAAGAGGATATTATTAAAGCAATTTCCCAAAAACTAAATTAATTTAAAGTTTGATCGACAACACAGTGGTTGTAATATTTCACAAAAAATGGGGTTATTGAAGTGGCACAAGGCACAAAAAGTCTTCCTGGATATTATTAATTAAATAATATTGATTATTATTAATTTAATATTACTTTTAAATTCATTAGATTTGTATTAAAAACATGATTAATTATCAGGCGTTATCAGAAGAAACCTGCGAGTTATCTTTTTGCTTGTTTATATCGGAGAAACTGTCAAATTAGTTCACTTTTCTTTCACCATCCGCTTGTAGCAGCACATATCGTCTTCTACTCGTACAAAAGGGAAATTAAATCTTCTTTAGCACTTTTTTACCTCTTCATGCACAACGCTTAAAGGTTGGTTCATAGACTTCGTTTTATACGCGCTTCAAAAATAATCTATAGGCTGTCATATTATGACGCGAGGGAAGTTGGTTCCAAATTTCTCTCGTCAAATTTAACCTTAATGAAGCCTTTCCGACCTCTTCCTTATATATTTTATCTACGATTATCTCTGTTTAGATGCGTAGAAAGTTATTCTTTTCGTATCTGTATTGATTGCGCATGCGTCTTCATGATTCTTTTTTTTTTTCTCCGCCCTAGCGCAATGAGTTTGAACCCTCGCTGTCGCTCGGGTGCAAAATGCTGCATTCCGCACTAGACGTGTAATTTACTATTATATATACAGCCCAAACGCGCCTTAAAAGCGCATCTTATGAACCCACCTTAAGAGCATCGTTTCTAATTTTTCAGCCATTTTGTTTACTTGCTTCCTATTCATTATCTTAGCTACTTACCGGAGACTTAAAAAGTCATTGTGTCAAATAAAAATAAGTTTAAATTTAATCTTACCACTTAATTTCAATTTGAAGCTTAATCTGATTTGATCTAAACTTAATTAGATTCGATCTAGACTAAATTAGATCTGATCTAAACTTTGATTTGATCTAAGATACTATTCTGTACACAGGGGTGAGTTCGGTGTTCATGGAGTTAGTCTAGTTCTGGATATCTTAGACACGTCAGGTTCGTTCGAGTTTCCAGCTATGCGAGCTCTGTCCATCTCCTCAGCGGAGGCTTTCATCCTAGTCTACAGTCTGACGGACTCCGCATCGTTCGACGAAGTCAAGGCAATACGTGAACAGATCATCGAAACCAAGGGAACCACCTCTGTTCCTATCGTAGTCGTCGGCAACAAGACTGACCTTGTTGAGGATGAGCCAGACTGCAGAGAGGTAAAGTATACACAAATTACGAGTATATGTATTTATCACCTACCTCTTTTGTAAACATTCAATCCTGAACGGACGGTAGAGTTCTATTTTACAGCCCTAGGGACTGTAAAAATAAAGCATGCATTTTTTCAGGCCGCTAGTTCGAGAAGCGGCCGCGGCGTGCAGGAAGCGCTAAGTAGTTCTAAGCTTCAGCTATTAAATTTGTAACAATCAATATTCTAAAACTGCGGATTGTTTTTGGTACAGATGTAACCTTGATATGAATTTTTGGTGTTGAAGATTACGGCAAAATAGAAGGGAAAACTGCGCGCGGGGTGCGCGCGTTCTAATAGAGATATTAGAAGGCGTGCACCCCTGATGGGACTTCTTTTGTTATGCCCACACAACAGGAAAAATAAATACAAATTATTATTTCTATATCAAACTTTGGCATGGTCTCTTGTGCCACATATTATTACTATCTTTTTTAACGGGTATCCATTTATTGCATTTCTACGTATCGTAATCCAATTAAATATAAGTACTACAAAAATATAGCATTTTAGCCTTGGCTGAGATTTATCATCTTTGTTGTATTCACCGAAAAACGTTATAAATACAAGTTTAAAGACCCACTAAGTATATTTTCATTTTACAAAATATGTTCCTGTTTTATTTTTCTTCAAACATATGTCGAGTATTATAAACTCAAAGAAAGAAATGTATAATTTTGTACTCTTTTGATTTTGAAAAAAAAGGAAACATTAGTTCCATGTGTCCCATATAGTTTTTCCCGTTTACACTCCAGTAGTAGAAAAGGTTTTTCCTGAGAGAACGAAAATTCAACGAAGCGTGTGATAAAAATTGGTAAACATAAAGGAAGATGGCCCATTTAGCTTTGTCAGTGTGTAGTGGCCGTTTTCCCAAACGATACGATACACAGAGGAGAGAGGGTAGAGTTAGATCCGCTTGGTTTATCACTGAAATTGGTTCAGCAGCAAGGTAAAGAACTAACCGACTTTCATTTCATATAACTAAGTCTTTGATAAGGAGGTTAGAGTCTGTTATCAGATAAATATAAGGGAATCAGAGTGTGTGGAGAACACGCTATATAATTATATAACCACATGATATTACGCTTTTATATCATATTTAAACTTCTAAATATAATAATCCACTCTATAAAACACATTTCTCTCTCTTCCATCTAATTTTATAAACAAATAGAATAATTTTCTTATCATACTCAAATCAAAATGATGATACTTTTATATCTTATTTAGCAAAGTTCTGAGGACGGCAACGTGCTCATGTGGCTTAAATAACTTGTAACGTCTGCTCAGCAATCAATAAATAAAGGGAAGCAGAAGTTCGTGGGTTCGATTCAGTGTCACGATTCTCATTTGCATGGCTCAATAGTCCACACCATACTTGCATCGGTGGTACACTGTGCAGTGAAACGAAGTGTAAGGTGGCTTGAACTCTACCACAAAGATTGTAAAAAAAAGTAGGATTAATACGTGTCTTTTTGCAAGCTTCCAGCATGTAATTCGTTCTACCAGTCTTGCTTCTAAAACCACTAGTAAAATTCTAAAACTAGATTAATAACACATTATTAACATAAATAATCCGTATTAAAATATTCTGTGGTCGGTATGGGTTTAGCACAATGCTGAGTAATCACTGAAGCTTGGGTTCTTATTCTTAAGCCAGAGACTGGAACTGAATCCTTACCTTCTGCTTCTAGACTGCCTCGTCATAGACCTTATGACTCGTCAAAACTGCCAAACCAAACAGCGAAAACGAGCCATGTAATAGTCCCTGCGCATGCTCAGCCTACAGTGCGCCTGCGCGTCTTTGTCAGGGCATGCGCAGAGGACAATGCTCGTCTTGTTTCCTCTGTTCGGTTCGGTAGTCTGGACGAGGCTTTAAGGTCCCATTCATACAAGAGAGTTTGGAATCTGATTCGTTAATAGTCCAGTCAAATGGTGCACAAAAAGGGCTCAAAGTGGAAAGATCTGGTATAATTATTTTTAGTGGTTTATTTTATGTTTTTTTGGGGTATTTAACACGAATCTGAAGTTTTCCAACAAAATTTTCCTCCGCAAATATAAGAAATCAGCTTATAGCTTGCAAAACAATCTATTAACGAAAAAAGTGGTCTAGTAATAAAATAAAAAGGAGAAAATAACCTTCAATCTATGCATATAGAATTTTTGGAGTCCATTTAGGGGTCAAATGTTGAAAATTTAAGGTCAAAAACAGCATAAAAACGGGTTTTTCCATTTTACCCCCCTCCTATATGAAAATACGACAAAAGTGTACTTAACAATTACTATACTCAAAGAGCTTTCCAAGGACATGCACCTTGAAGAGTAAATACTATTTTGACTTTTGTACCCCGTACCCCTGTGTACCAAATTTTTCTTTTCACCCATCCAAATTCAGCACCAAATTTTTACTTTCTCATATAAAGAGAAAGTATTGTGATGGCGCGAAAATACGATTTTGAGATTTTGATGGATTTACACGTTTTGAGGTCCCCTGAGTCCAAAAAAGTGGTTTTTAAAAAATGTCTGTCGTCTGTCTAGCCTAAACTACTAGGCCGATTTTGACGAAATTTGGCATACATGTTCAGAAAAATCATACCCCGGGGCGAAATCGAGAAATGAATTTTAGCTCTAAATTTGGGGGCGCTACCCCCCAAAAACTCTGAAAAAACGTGAAAAAAAATTATTTCTCGAAAACGGTTCCGACGATTTTGATTAAAAAATTCTGAAATATAGTCCATTTAAATACGAATCTAACGATATAAGCCGTTTTCCCAGGAAAAATCTAGTTCCTGAGAAAATGGATTAAAACGCGGACAGAGAGAGAGCCCGGGTTCGATTCCCCGCCCGGAAGAAGTTATTTTTATTGTAAATTTTGATGAAATGTTCAGTAATAATCAAATCTACATACGAAAACTAATAAATGGGTAAGTAAATATTAACTATAGTATATGAGAAAGTTTGTCTGAGATGTCTCTGACCGATTTTTTTTTATATTATCATAAGCCAATAATACGCAGATTTCGTTGAAAATTGGCTCATTTTTGAAAATAAGTCATAGTGCATGACTTATTTCAACTGGTCTTATTTCAAAAATTAAAAATTTTCCTGATATTTCCACTCCCATATGCGTGAAAACCATCGACGTACAAAAAAAAAATTACAAACATAGATTCAAACGAAACAAAGAATCAAGTGGCATACTGAATTAAGTTCCATACAGCATAAGATTCCAGTTGGTTATTTCTATAAGATTCTAAAACTAGCCGCTAGGGATGATCGGATGCCTTGATTATGTTTAGAGTCAAGCAGTTGATATTAAATTGAGCTATATGAGCTCATTCCTTATAACTTCGCACTCAACCTAATTCTGTTTATTTACGTAAAATAAAAAGATTCAGTGAGTGGGTGCAAAATTGGAAAGAGTAAGGAGAAGAAGCTGCCGAGCTACTGAATCTTGATATTTTTTAAAATCTCATTCACATATCGGATTTTGGAATCATATCGTTGGCGGAAATTTCAGATTCATGAATTTTAATAAATAAAAACCTCTGCTTAAACTTTTTATGTGAGGTCTTATAGGTTTATAATGCAATACACAATAACTTCTTCTTGATATGCAATATATCGTCTTAAGGAATCCTCCAGGGTCATTAAAATTTTATTGCCTGCAGCCTATCATATGATTTAATATAGCTATTCTACAATAATCTCACATTTTAGGCTGTGTGAGAACACGCTTATATTGTATATGGTTTTACATCATCATCACAAAATAAAATTACATCATCGAGTCGCAAATATAATCTCATTTTTATGTGTGGAACATTACATCAGGAATAATGTTCATCTTAACTTCGTTCACAAGCTTGAAACCAAGAAAAAAATTGTTAAGATCCATCCTCGCATTTCAACTTCAAGTTCAACGATCTTCTATCGTATTTCCTTTAAGTTCAACGATATATCGTATTTCCTTTAAGTTCGACGATCTTCTATCGTATTTCCTTTAAGTTCGACGATCTTCTATCGTATTTCCTTTAAGTTCGACGATCTTTTATCGTATTTCCTTTAAGTTCGACGATCTTCTCTCGTATTTCTTTTAAGTTCGACGATCTTCTATCGCATTTCCTTTAAGTTCAACGATCAACGATCTTCTATCGTATTTCCTTTAATTTCGACGATCTTCTCTCGTCTTGAAACCAAGCAAATTGGCGCATCTTCGCATTTCATCTTAAAGTTCAACGATCTTCCCTCGAATTATCTCTTTCAATTTCGGAACAGTGCATAGTTATTCCTCCATAATTCTTTGACTATATTGACCCTACAGAATAAAATCCAGTGTAGTTAGATCCTACGCCATTATAGGCCAGTTTTGGAGAATATGGTCTTGAATGTTTTCTCGCAACGAGTTAATGGTCGGAGCAGCTATGTGGCACATAGTGCAGACTTGTTGAAACAAAATTTGCTCGGTGTCTAATCAAAAGGATGTCACATTATTCACCTTTCCTTTAATTTAAAGAACTTGAACTAGAATTGTGTGATATTGACAAATTTTGATGTGTGGGTTCGCTTGCAGTTGAAGTCGTGGGGAATATAAAGCCCGATATAGTGTTCCACAAATAAATGGGAATTTATTTGTAACATAATAATACTTTTGCTTCCAGCTATTCGAAGGTAACGGAAGCCATGTGTTTTTTTCTGGAAAACGAAAATTTTTTTATGTCCCGATTTCAAAAATTCCAAGACAGAAATCCGTTTCAGTCATCAGGGAACATTTTTTGCTTCGTGTCTAGTCAGTGTGAATGCCTGTCTGTCACTCAATTTTATTTGCAAACAAATATAGGTAATATCTTAAAAACTGCTCGTTCGAATATAATGAAATTTGGATAGCTAATCAGCCCAATGTTGGTCCCATATAAGTTTCAACCTTCTACGCTCCTTCCTTTTTCTTTCCCATGCGCACAAACATACGGTTCTTACACCAATATCTTTAATAGTTCTCATCTGATTTTTATTAATTTCGGATGGTTTGTCGAAAGTAGCCCGCAGTTGGACCCAAATTAATTTCAACCGTCTGCGTTCATTAAATTTTGCTAAATTAATACGGAGTCTATTTTTCTCTGTCTGTCTCCCATTATTACTAATGATTATAATTTGATTTAAATTGATATTTAGACTTTCCGTAGTATGAAGAATACCAAAAACTTACAAATTAAATTTAAATTAATACGTTAATTCATATTAAAAAAAAAATTGAAACATTTAAAAAAGGGGAAAATTTAAATAAATTTGGCATTTTAACAAATGTAAAGTCATAAAATTATTAATGTATACGAAATATGAAGCGAGGAAGCTACATGCCACATTGACAGATAATTTTTTTAAATAAACTTAGTATTATTAATGTTTTTTTTGTTTTTTTAAACAATCAACCGTCCATGTTTATTTGTTTATGCAATGACTTATTACAGTATAGATTTAGATCTTAGATAGATAATCTAAAGTCTATTAAAATACAATGAGGGTATTCTACGTCTATACATAAAAACATCTCTTGTTAAAATAAATATGGCAGCGATATTTCAAAATGGCGACTATATATGGGTGAATACTGGTGGTCCATTATGTTAGAGGTTTATATATACATTTTCTCTTATAGAAATTTCAAAGTTTTCCACCTCACTGTGAAACTTCAAGGAAAAACTAAGTTATTTTTCTCAAAATACATTGGAACTTATATATTGGCTTTTCCACTTAGCTAATATGATTTATTATTTTGCTTACATAAATACATTTTCTTCTGTCTTCCTTAAGATTTTATACAACAACAAATATTTTATTAAATAAATAAAAGCCTCAAATTTTATCAACAAAAAGTAAACTAGGCGTGCAATGCATGCAGTATTGAGCTGAGCATACATTTTAATCATATTTATTTATTTATTTTTTCATATTTTACCAATAGAATGACCCCTCATAAATGAGGATATGACAAAAGTTAACACTCTACCCTCAGGCCGGTCGTCCACTGGAAGCGACTACGCGCGACTAAGCGACCTGGCGACTACAGGCGACTTGGATCAGGCGACTATGCGCGACATAGCTCGTCCACTGTAAGCGACTTCACGCGACTCTCAGTTCTTGTCTGTGCACCAATAATCAAAATTAATTGAGCCCCCTCGTTTTATACCAATTCTGAATTAGCTTCTAAACCTTATCTAGTTCTCATCTATCTTATAAACATCAAACTAAAAAAAAAA
>KZ652336.1:85950-102182 GCA_001010745.2 Gerris buenoi
CAGGTTGCATATATTGTTGAATGTAAGAAACTTACTTCGATTATTCATTCTTATATCCAAGGAGTTAGGTTCATGATTTACAAAATTAAATCCAACTTGTCAATATAATTTTTATTAAAATATATATAAATATTTAACATTTATAATTAAATATTCTTTTCCTAATTAATATAGTCTTAATAAAATAATACAATATTTACAAATCTGAAACCAACTTATTGTAAAACATACAAAAGTTAATTTATTTAATAGTGGTCCATCGTTCAACAAATTATATCAATATAACCAACAGTATCACCAACGAATCACCCTTCATTTTATGCTGTTTGTTACGCCAGCAATGCATGAGCGTATTGCGGGCTCCCAAGTGCATACCTGTGCTCCAAGATCTTCCCCAAAACCGTATTTTTTAATTATCCATTTCTTTCTTTTTTTTAAAAAACTAAAATAACTAATTACTGTCACTGGTGGTTGCACCACTGAATTAGTTAGGTACAGTGAATTTAGTTATGATACTATATTACACATTGACCAAATATAATGCTAGCAACAATACAATAGTGCGTTACAATACACCAGATATGATGTTTGGACAGTGGTTTTAGGTAAATCACGTATCAATCCGACTCCAATATTTTATAAAATTTACAAAACCACATTTTTTTCATGTTAAAAATATATAGTTAACTAATTTATAAGTTTAAACTGTACTGTTGTTTATATTCGAGACTACTTTAATAAAAATAATTTTTATAGCAATACATAAAACTAGTATACTATAAATTATAATATCATATATAATATACAATTTACCATGAATATTTGGAAATAAAATAACTTTGATAATAAAATTTCTGCTCAATTTTATTATATTAGTTATGGTAATTGAGTTATTTTGAGTGTACAAATAAATGACTATATACACCGTTAAAATATCTAAGTTAAATAATAAATTTTATTACAACATTTTTATTTGACATCAAATTGTTATTTTAGCTAGACATTTTGAGACTAGGTACTTCCCCTCAGGTATAATTTATTTATAATGAACATTTATTAATTTGTTTGCACTACTACAGTAAAATCTTAAAATAAATTGAAGTGATTTCTGTTTCCATCACTAATTCTTTACTCAAAAAGTAAATTAAGTATGTACATAGCTATTCGGAATTAATAAAAACGATTTAATTAACGCTTCCTCTTAATGATAGTGAAGTCTGAACTGTTGTTCATTTTTTTTCTGAGTAGAGTAAAACAACAGATATAGGCATTGAAAAATCAAAATCTTGGAAATGGCCCCCTTTATTCTTTATTCATACGTTTTATCAGGATTATTCTCAGAATTATACGAGTTATAAGACATTTATGTTCACCTCGAAAGGGAAAAAAGTACGTTATACTGAGGGGACCGAAATGCATTGGTTTTATACCAATTATCGAGATTTTTTTCAAGGGACTGGCAATATTATATGATTTATCGGGATATATGTTATAACGGGATACAAAATATCGGGATTCTACTGTATAATATTTTATAGAGAGTAAGATTAGAATGGATCAGGCCTTATTATGTATTTACAAGATTCTTTTTTAATGAAAATTCACATCTTGTAAGATTGAACAACTGATAATTTTAATAATTTTTTCAGGTTAAAAATATGATTAATTTTAGTTTTTTATGTCAAAAACAATCTAAGTGGAATATTCAGAGTTAATTAAATTAATAATTAATTATTACCCCCAAACCACTCTCATCTAGCTATACATTTTTATTTTGTTATTTTGTCTAAAATCATCTTGTTTTTTTACTAATTATACTCGTTTTATATTTGAGCTTATTTTATTCTATTTTGGTTTGTATTTTTTATAAAATCTAACGATTACATATGTACATAACATAAAATATACAACAGTCTCAAGAAAAATATTAGTCGAATCTCGATTGGAGTATTTCCTTGAGGTTTTTAGGAATTTTAATTTTATCTTCAGGTCCTGAAACAAAATTAGAAAAAATAAAAAAATAAATAATACTATTTATTATAACTAAAGGAATTATTATATTCCATTGTAACATTACAGTACATGATTATGCAACAAAACACGCTTTTAAAAAACAGGTACCTAAATATTGAATATAAAATATAAAAATAAAAATTAAGAAAATAAAGCACTGGAAAAAATTATATTATATAATAAAACCTCAATTTTCCAGGAGTAATGATGTAGAGGGGGATTCACAGCAATTTAAAACACATAGAGAAACTAAATCACATTTTTTATAATTTTTTTAATCAAATTGTGTATTCAGAAAAAGTTGATTTTTTTAATGGATTTTCAGGAAGAATAAATAAAATTAATATTTCACATACTAAAACCATGATGGCTTGTTGGCCAATTCAAAATACCGTATTGCATCGAATTTAAGACACTATTTTTTGTGTGCGCCTTAAATTAGAGGAACTTGAATGGATGTATCGGTATCGAATAAAAATTATTAGGCTATCCCTTCCATAGAATTAAGATTAAGATTTTGGGAGAAAGGGCCTTCTTTGAAGTTAGGAAACCGACAAATGGTCATAAAATCCTCCTAGGTATTGTTTGTATTTTTTCTAAAAATGGGGCGGTAAATAAAAACATTAAAGTGAGACAGAAAAACAAAATGTTCCCTATACAACTAGATTGCTACAACTAGATATACAACTAGTTTTATAAATCGTGGAAAGCTCGTCTTTCATTATTTCACTGTTTCCAATTATTCAATTATAAAGAATCCCTGTATATTTTGTTTAAATTTATAATTATGCCTACTTCAATCATGGAAAGACAATTCACTTATGATTCTCAGTTTAAGAGAAAAATGGCACTTCTTTAGATGGTTACTCCCCTTATTAAGAAAACAAAGGGGAGTAACCATCTAAAGAAGGTATACGGAGTATTCTTCTTTAGATTGTTACTCCCCTTATAAAAACAAGTGTGACATTCCTTTGTCCCAAAGTACATTGGACTAAGCATCCCTTTGTCTTAATAGGTATTTAGTCAGTCATTTATATTCTAAAAAAAACACAGGGGAGTAACCATCTAAAGAAGTACCAAAGTGATTTTGTTCGCCGAAAAACACAGGGACGCAGGGTGGCAATTCATTGATAGTGAAGTGTGTTTTAAATTTGTTTTCTTGTTTTACAAATCCATGGCTCAAAAATTGGGGTGCACCTTAAATTCGATGCAATTTAAGGTGCACACAAAACAGTAGGTTTTTATAGTGAAACTTCTTTAGGCAAATAGAGTAAATTGGCTTGGATGAAATGAAATTTCAAGTTTGTGATTCGAGACTTGTCTAAGTGTGATACAAGTACTTCATCTTAAAAAAGCAATACTATTTACCTTAAAATTGGAAGGAATCAGTGAACAGTTTCATCTATATCGTGTATTTCCCTGTCGTCGGAATTCCTATTGCTGTCCCACGGTTGTTTCTCCGCTGAGGCAAACACAAGGTAGAATGCACAGAACACAAAGTAAACTCCTGAAGATGCAAAGAATACTTCTCTCCAAGCTTCTTGAGTCGGCTGCAAACAGAAACAAAAATTAATTATTTATAGCAATGGTTTTAGTATTAATATTGAAGCAAACACACTGTTATTAATATTGAAAGCTTTTGCTTTCCTGGTCGTCTGAAAATGGGATAAAGATTTATTTAATAATTTGTTTTACCAAGAAAATTAATAATTTAAATAATAAATTAAATTAACCCCTACAAAAACAATAGTGTAAAAAAATATGCCAAGTCTCGCATAAAAAGTTGTGAGACCATAGGTTTAGCCAAGCCTCCAACTGTCCGAATAAGTTCTACTAGGTCTAATTTATCCAGTGCAAGTAGATGATGTTTGTCCGTCCCTTTCTCTATTCTCGTTCCTAAATCACTCTACACTCTAGTTTAAATTTTAAAAAAATTTCTGATATGGCATATACACACCACAAACTTAAATCAAATGATAAATATCATTTTTTCAGTTGAGCATCGCAGCACAAGGATACAAATTTGTATACAACACTGTATTTAATTTTTGCCACTTTCTGGTGTGTATTTGCCAAGTCACTTTGTGGGCAGAGAGTTAAGATAACTGTTAATCAATACTGTCATATCAACAAATGTTCTTAACATCACTTTTAAGTTTTAACGTTCTCCACTAGGTAGCTCCCCAGCTCTAGTGGGGCTGTTTACAATTTTTTTTTTTTTTTTTTTTTTTACCATATTTTGAATAGGCCATTTTTCTATTAGTCTTTAAAAGGTCACAATTAGATTTTTTTTTCTTTTTTTTAATGTTTCCTTTATTTGTACAATAAACGCTACCTATATACAAAATTTCAAGTTTCTAGGATTGTTAGAAGTGCCTTAGAATTATGATGAGTCAGTCAGTCAGTGACGAAATACAAAACTTTAGGCTCATATATCTTATGAACTACTATGGGTAGAGATATGAAATTTTTATTTCTGGTTCAGTTTGTCATGAAATTAAATTAAAATTAGTTTTATACATCTAAGTATCTTTAATATGTCAATAGAGGAGGGTTTAAATTGCTGTGAGTTGGTTCCAGTAAAGGATGGTACGGCTGTGCTAGACTTGACGGGGGCACTGCCGTGCCCCCAGATAAATAAATAATAGTGTTTAAAATAGTTGATATTAAACTATGAGACTTACATACATGATCATCCCTGATTAGGGAAGAATTACCCTAAATAGGGTCCAAACCATGTAAAAGTGTGATTTTATTTATTATTTCCAAATTGAAGCACTCAAGATATATAACATCGTTCCCAATAACCATCAAATTGTATATTAATAAACTTAACCTTTTTTAGGTGGATAATAAAATAAAATTACTAAATGAACACTTAGATAATTACCCTTCCTTCGACGAGCTTTCCAGCTAGTAAAGGTGCGAGCAAGCCTGTCACATTCGCAGTGCAGTTTGTAAACGACATGAGTATTCCTGCAAATCTAGGCGATATGTCCATATGATTGACTTTAAAACCTGAATAGGCCGCGCCGTTCAGACCTACGCCAATAGAGAGGATCGCCACAGTCAAGTATGGGTTACATCCTGTATAGGAGGCTGTTATCAAACATATTCCAGGACCAAAGTGACCTAAACAGAAAAATGTCAAAATATGATATTGTAATATTAAGGCAAGAAAATGCTATAAACTAATAGGTTATATTTGGGTATAGCATTACTCAACTTGATCTCTAGCCACTTCTGACCACCACAATTTGATCTCTTGCTACTTTTGACCACATTAAACCTCTAACTAGAACTCTTCAGAAAAAAGTTAAGTGGTTTTATCTCATTACCAAAAATAATCTATAGGTTATAATCCAATCAAAATTATACATGATTTCACCTCATTCTTTCTTGAGTCTCCAACTTGTATAATAGTAGCGATACTGGAAATAGTTATGCTACAGTTCTTCATGTAGCGTTATAAATATGTGATTTTCTTTTTATAAAAAACTTTTTAATTTTACTTTCACTTTTAACTTTGTTTTTATTAGCTTGCTTTCTTGTTTGTTTGATTGTTTGCTTGCTTGTTTGTTTGTTTGTCCCGTACACATCTTGCACTCGATTTCTTACTACCTTCCTGAGTAGCTAGACATTTTAAACTTTTAGGATACCTCAGAATACGAAGACAATGCATTATTTTAATACTTTTATCCATCTTTCAGCAAAATTTAATTCGTTTTCAGCAAATTGTGGTGTATAAAAAGTTAGTTCGGAAAAAATCTGNGCCTAATCACTTGCACTAATCACTAAACACTTGCAAAATTTACTAAGCACTCACACTAAACACTAAACACTCACACTCGCACTAATCAAAGTGTAAACAGGACTTAAACAGGAGAGTAGAGTAGCGAGTAGAGTGCACTCTACTTCCCACTCTACCGATTTTACTCGCTACTCTACTCTCCTGTTCACTCTACCTGTGTAAACCCGGCTTGAGAGATAATGATTTGATATGATAAGTTTACCAATGGCACAAGCTACTTTGCGCACTAGAGTTCTTGATGTTCCTGAAGTAATAAAATGATCAGCTACACAGCTGGCGACCATTGAAAACATCCACATGGAGAAGTAAGGCACTGATGAAAGTATTCCATTCTAGAAAATATAAAATAGAATATATTAAACATACATATGTATATCATTTTTGTTTTTTTGGTTGCAAAACAAGCTTTTTTGTAGCAAGCTTTTTGTTATTTGGTGGCATAATAAGTTAGTTTCTATTTGATTTAAGTTATGTGGTTTTTAGTAAAAATAATGTTGTTGGTATAACGCTAGATTATTTTATATTACAAAAAAGAATGATAGCCTAAACATTAGATATAGTATACACATTTATTATTTTTATTTATTTAATTGTGATTTATAATACACCAACTCCTACCTAAAATTAACTAGAGAGTTTAATGTCTTTGGGACTTTTATTTAATTAATCCTCAGGTGTGTACCGTCTAATAGAGACATGAGGAGGCGCATAACCCTGTTAGGACCCCACAAATACCCACACAACAGGTTAAATAAATATAAATATGAAAACATATTATGAACAAAATATTATAGTCCTATTATTAGACGAATGGTCAAATTAGATTTGGATCTATTTCAATTCCCAAAAAAAAAACCCCTTATGGATTTTTTTAAAAAGTAATTTTCATTAATTTGGGAGACAAAATGATAATTCTATCAAAGCTCCACTGTAATTTTGTTTTAAAATTATTTGATATTACCATACTAATTCATTTTATATCATTATATCTGACTTTGATTTAAATCAAATTATAATTACTATTTACAAAGGGACTATTTTGACAAATAGTCAGCC
Source organism: Gerris buenoi (assembly GCA_001010745.2). Lineage (NCBI taxonomy): Eukaryota > Metazoa > Arthropoda > Insecta > Hemiptera > Gerridae > Gerris > Gerris buenoi. The sequence continues at coordinate 92,831 of KZ652336.1, forward strand.
AATTAATGTGGCACATAGCTTCCTCACGCCCTATTATTAGACGAATGGTCAAATTAGATTTGGATCTATTTCAATTCCCTGTGCAGTAACACTTATTATCTGTAGCTTGAAAACAAAATTACAATAAATAGTTATTTTTTTTAAAAACCATAAAAATAACTTAAGCTACCACTCCTAAAGCTGGGTTTACACCGGTAGAGTAAAGGCCCGTTTACACTTTGATTAGTGCGAGTGTTTAGTGCAAGTGTTTAGTAAAATCACTAAATCCGTTCGGAGACGATGTGTTTAGTAATTTTGCAAGTGAACTGTTAACTGTTTAGTAGACTTGCACTGTTTAGTGGATCTGCGAGTAGGCCTCCCCTCTCCAACCTAGATGTCAGGGTTTTTTTATTTTTNTGTACTTCTTTACTTGTACTTATTTTTCTTCTCTTATCCTCCCCTACACGGGGCCATAGCGATGGCCACGATTTAGATTCGGTGTTGGTGAGATCGGTTGTTCAAAGATATGTCCTTTTATAGGTTTAAGATCAGCTCTCTAGATGATTGTTATTTGTGTGATGTAAATAAATTCGGAACTATTTATATTTCACTAACATTTTATTTAACAATAAAAATTATATTATCAACATTATATATTATTATTCAAAAGAAAATTAAAAAACGTAGTATATAGTATATAAAAAGTTCTTTTTATCTTGGAAGGTACCATATTAATTTATTTTGAATGATAAGAATAAATTTCACTAAAATTAGCCTAATAATAAAATTTAAGAAAAAGTGGCGCGAGCATTTAATCAGGATAATACGGACACAGAATTGAAGTATAATTATGCACCGTGTCAAACAGTGACTGCTTCTCCTGATAAAAGCAACAAATGTAAATTTCCATTTTCCAATCGCTCCTAATTCGATATAAATTTCAGTTTTTTTTCTCAAATTTGGGTCTAACAGGGCTGCATGTTCCCCAGGATAAAATTAAAAATGTATGACTGGAGATGCAACAGAAAAAAATACACTCTATCACTGGGATTTGAACTCAGGTCTCTTATAGTGTTGCCAGTCCAACACTTTAACAATTAAGCTACACCGGAGAATAATTTTTCTCTGTCTGAATAATTGATAAGTTCCTGTTAATAACAAAATTATTTGCATTTTGTCAAAAGGCAAATTTAAAGCAATCAAATTATTCAAGAGAAAGCACACAGATTGTGCAGTTAAATTAATATCAGAGAATTTAGCATCGTTGGGAGAGCACTCTCCTATTCGGGGCTACACTAGTTATAACAACGTATTTTTCACAAAACTGCTGTTTTCTTTTGAGAAAAACCACACCTTAAACACAAAGAATTATTGAAAAAAATTCTAATTTAAATCAAGAATAATTTCCCTCCATAAATGCTCGATTCCCCCTTTCCCTTTATAATAATATGTTTATAGAATGATATTTACTTCAAAAAACTGAATAATCAAATTAAATATGTATTGTTGCGTTAAGAAATACAAACCTCTTTGATATCGAAATGAAGAATTTCTCTCATAAATGTTGGCAATTCTGTCATAAGAGTTTCATACCCGAAATTCTGTCCCATGTGAGCTATTAGAATTGCATAGAATGGCAAAGATGTTAAAATTGCCCTGTATGGAGTTTTTTGCTCCTGTAAAAATTACAAATTAAATGGTATTAGATCAAAATTTTATCTATATTAAACATTTTGTTATTGGTGGTTTTTTGACAATCAACTGATCAATTTTCCGTCTTCAAGTTTAATTCACTATTGATAAAATTTCACAAGATAATAAGATAATGGTAAAACTTAACAGATGAACTTCTGGTTGGAACCTCGCAATTAGGGCCTTATTGGTCCAATCATACTAATGGTAATATTGGACTCTCTCGCGTGGTAGAGAGTTCCAGCCATTTCTGACACCACGCACGCCATACAATATGTTTTTGTGGATTTATTTTTAATACCCCTACTCCTTGAAGGTCCAAAAGGGGGCTGTTACCTGTTATTCAAGTAACAAGTTATTGTAACATGTTACTTCCTGATAACAGGAAAGAAATAACATGTTACCACCATATAACTGTTCTTACCCACCTCTATTTATAGTTTTTGATAAAAAATAATAAACTGTTAACTTTATATTTACCTCAACTTCTTTAGTTCCCCAAATAGATTGATTGATATATTTCTTCTCAACAGGATCCATTTTAGGTTTTTGATTAGGATCTTCGTAAACAGTCCATATAAATATGGCAGACCAAACTGCCGATATCGTACCGAAAAAGTAAAATATGGTCGGCCATCCACCATACGAGTGACTTAATAGACCACTTATGGGCATGGAAATAACAGTGCCAAACTGAGCACCTAAAAACATAATAAAATTGAGTAAGTGAAACACAATAAAATTGAGACACCTAGTGGAATAATAGCCTGACGCCAGAATGTTTGAACTAAGAAAAAAATTGGTAGAAAGTTTATTTATGACTGTTTGCAGTTTAATATGTATTTAGTTTGAATAAAAATATGTTATCAAGGGATAGACTATTTTTACTTTTCCATAAATAGAAAAAGTATTGTGAAAGTATGGAGCAATAGATTTTGTGCACGCTGATGGAGCAAAAATTGTATTTTGAGATTTTGATAGTAGGTCATAATTATTAGGCCATTGTTGGTCCCATAGTCCCATATATGTATAAGTTTAAACATTCTGCACCCATTTGTTTCTTTTACACATGTACATAAACATACATTTATTTACACCTCAAAATGTTCAATGTTCGTTTGCTAACAGTAGCTCACTGATAACCTCAGATTAATTTCAACCGTCTCCGCCCTTTATATTTTGCTAAATTTATACTTTAATTCAAGTGAAAAATTAAAATAAGTTTGACTAATTTAAAAAACGGGGTAAANTATGTAAGGTCCGTCTGACATTGCCTGCAATCAGATAACAGTAAGATTGTAAAAATATGTATTATGTTAAGTAAAAGCAGTAATTTGAAAAATATTTTTTGTGAATTGAGACTTGAAGGGATGACAGTACACTTTAAACTTATCAAGAGACCCATTTCAAATGATGAAATTGTTTCATGAAAAATTTAAAGCATAGTCATCACACAATATTTCTGTCCTTTCAGGTAAATTATTGTGTCATATTTTAAGAAATTACAGGAGAACTATATTCTCTGTTCGCTAAAAACTAAAAAATTGAGCAGTTTTTGTTCAAAATTTGCAACATTTTTAGAATGTTCATCCCTTTATTTTCAAACAAAAGGAGTTACAATATTTTATCTGCCAGTATCTAAAAAAAAATTCTCCTAGGCAGGGAATCGAACACGTCCTCTCTTTGTCCAAGTTAAAGCTATCTTTCAGGAACTAGATTTTCTTGGGAAAACGGCTTATATCAGAATATTCGTATTTAAATTGACTAAATTTTTAATCAAAATCGTCTAAGGAACGGTTTCTTTCAGAGTTTTTGGAGGTTAAAGCCCCCAAATTAGGATTCGAGGAAGCTAAATGCCTATGTGCCACGCTACTCCTTTCATTCGGTGGGATCCATTTGGAAAGAAGAGCATGCGAACATGGTACTATAGGACCCTGAAAAAATAATATATATAGCTTAAGTTTAGCAACAAATGTTCAGATGGTTTTATATGTCTAATTTTAAAGTTTTAGAAATTAAAAATGAATTTTCTTTATTCATTATCAGAGATGATGATGTGCTGAATTGATTATACTATCAAAAGTTTCTCGAATTTAGCATTTTTGAAATGCTTAACTACATCATTTATATAATGGAGTAATAGTGTTTCGTCAACGGTGATGATGACTGATGATGATGACTCTCTTCTAAATGATTTGTTATTGCTAAACTAATGCAACCTCATTTATTCCAATAAAGCTACATGGGTTTGTTTTGATTTGTTGGTCTTCAAATAGATATAATAACCATTCAAAATTGATACTCGTATGATACCATATCTAAATTAAATTATTCAAATTTAATTATTTTTGTAAATATAATGCTAAGGTGCGTATAATATTATAATACTAAACTATGATTTTATAATTAACTATCTCAGTGGGATAAGAGCCCGTAGATGGCCTAGGCCTGCAAAAGTGTTTATACAACTATATAATATGTAAGGATGACATGGGGTTACAGAGTCACTTCATCAGCTGTACAAATCCTACAATGGACATACGCAACCAGTTAGTTGCTTCTTCAATAACCAGCTACATGGGTGAACACCAAATAGGAAGGGGGGGGGCTGGTTCGGGACTAGAACCCAGATCTATGGTAACCATCTAAGTTGTGACAATGCCCGAAGCTGTTAACATTATACAAACTACCAAGGCCCCACTATAGTATAGGCCCCACTATTGTACTTGTACACACATAATTGGTAAGATTTAAATTTTAAATATTATCCAGGACAGTGTGGGGGTTTCCAATAATCAAGAGTCAACTGTATTATTTTGTTGTCCCTTGGGTTTCCAATAATCAAGAGCAAAAAACTGAATAATCAAATTAAATATGTATTGTTGCGTTAAGAAATACAAACCTCTTTGATATCGAAATGAAGAATTTCTCTCATAAATGTTGGCAATTCTGTCATTAGAGTTTCATACCCGAAATTCTGTCCCATGTGAGCTATTAGAATTGCATAGAATGGCAAAGATGTTAAAATTGCCCTGTATGGAGTTTTTTGCTCCTGTAAAAATTACAAATTAAATGGTATTAGATCAAAATTTTATCTATATTAAACATTTTGTTATTGGTGGTTTTTTGACAATCAACTGATCAATTTTCCGTCTTCAAGTTTAATTCACTATTGATAAAATTTCACAAGATAATAAGATAATGGTAAAACTTAACAGATGAACTTCTGGTTGGAACCTCGCAATTAGGGCCTTATTGGTCCAATCATACTAATGGTAATATTGGACTCTCTCGCGTGGTAGAGAGTTCCAGCCATTTCTGACACCACGCACGCCATACAATATGTTTTTGTGGATTTATTTTTAATACCCCTACTCCTTGAAGGTCCAAAAGGGGGCTGTTACCTGTTATTCAAGTAACAAGTTATTGTAACATGTTACTTCCTGATAACAGGAAAGAAATAACATGTTACCACCATATAACTGTTCTTACCCACCTCTATTTATAGTNTCAAGAGTCGACTGTATTATTTAGTGGTCCCTTGGGTTTCCAATAATCAAGAGTCGACTGCATTATTTTGAAGTCCCTTGGGTTTCCAATCATCAAGAGTCGACTGTATTATTTAGTGGTCCCTTGGTTTTCCAATCATCAAGAGTCGACTGTATTATTTAGTGGTCCCTTGAGTTTCCAATCATCAAGAGTCGACTGCATTATTTTGAAGTCCCTTGGGTTTCCAATCATCAAGAGTCGACTGTATTATTTTGAAGTCCCTTGGGTTTCCAATCATCAAGAGTCGACTGCATTATTTTGAAGTCCCTTGGGTTTCCAATAATCAAGAGTCGACTGTATTATTTAGAGGTCCCTTGGTTTTCCAATCATCAAGAGTTGACTGTATAATTTTGCAATCCCTTGGTTTTTGAATTATCAAGAGTTGACTCTATTATTACAATAAAAAGTATATTAATAATTAAAATTTAACTTAAAAAGTTGAGGTACTCACTTCTCCAAGACCCTGAAGGAAGCGAACAGCGATGATACCGTAGAGTCCACCGTACGTAGTTGCAAAGGGAACAATAAGACCCATAATGGAGTTAAACATCATGCCCCATCCAAGGATCAACGTAGAACCGTACTTTTTAGCCAAAATACCAAATGGTATCTGTGTCACCACATAACCCAAGAAGAATGAGCCCAAAACCCATGACTGCGCTGTCTTGCTCCATATGTAAGGTCCGTCTGACATTGCCTGCAATCAGATAACAGTAAGATTGTAAAAATATGTATTATGTTAAGTAAAAGCAGTAATTTGAAAAATATTTTTTGTGAATTGAGACTTGAAGGGATGACAGTACACTTTAAACTTATCAAGAGACCCATTTCAAATGATGAAATTGTTTCATGAAAAATTTAAAGCATAGTCATCACACAATATTTCTGTCCTTTCAGGTAAATTATTGTGTCATATTTTAAGAAATTACAGGAGAACTATATTCTCTGTTCGCTAAAAACTAAAAAATTGAGCAGTTTTTTTTTCAAAATTTGCAACATTTTTAGAATGTTCATCCCTTTATTTTCAAACAAAAGGAGTTACAATATTTTATCTGCCAGTATCTAAAAAAAAATTCTCCTAGGCAGGGAATCGAACACGTCCTCTCTTTGTCCAAGTTAAAGCTATCTTTCAGGAACTAGATTTTCTTGGGAAAACGGCTTATATCAGAATATTCGTATTTAAATTGACTAAATTTTTAATCAAAATCGTCTAAGGAACGGTTTCTTTCAGAGTTTTTGGAGGTTAAAGCCCCCAAATTAGGATTCGAGGAAGCTAAATGCCTATGTGCCACGCTAATTGATAAACAATTTCATGTAGTTTCTTTTAAGTTTTATTTTTGTGTCTTTATTTGTCCAAAAGTTATTTAGACAAAGGAATGTGCACATAAAATGCTCACACTAGCCAAAATTGTTAAATATAATCTACTTTTCAATACCTATCATTTGATACCCTACTAAAAATTTTACAAAATATTTTTTTTCGTATATTTTAATTTGAAAAGCTGATAATTTTGAGCTTGATATATTTTTCCTATGTGCGCGGCAAAACGATCCTTAATACTGCAATGTTCCATGGTTTTATCTTTTTTGATTCAAAGTTATTGGGATCATACAGAGTGACAGACAGACAGACTTAGGCACATGAACGAAACTATAAGGGTTCCTTCTTTTGGGGTTTACCAACGAAACCCAAAAAAACGAATGAATAATTTGATATTTTAATGGAGGAAGCTATTCAAAACTATAACCCGCAANTTTTTTTTTTTTTTTTTGTAATAAACAAATCGTTAAAATTTGGTAGAGGGTGTTAAACCAGCCATACATGATGCGGTAAACCTACACAAGTACAGGTAAACCTATACAAGTATACCTTCACAGGTAAACCGGAGAGTGTGTGTCACTACTGCGCAGTTATGTCATAACTAGATATACCACAACGTGTATGGACAATGCGTTTAAGTGCAACCTCTGTGCTAAAAATAATTACATAAATTTTGGAGGCAGCAGGATATGTTTTCAAGAGGCTAAACGTACCAGGTACAGTCGAATCAAGAAAACAGTTAAAGCACACAGCGTGGGAAAAAGAAAATATCACAGGAAAGTATTTGCATTCAAGTACTTTTTAGAGTTTTGTAGATTATTAGGTGCGTACTTTTTTTTTTTAATAAGACTTGTTTGGATTCACGATCTTAAAACATCTTTATACTAACAAAATCACATTTTTCAAAAAATAACTTTCCCTCAATACAGTGTATCCCCGGCTCGGTTTGCCAATTCGTGTAGTTGTGACGTGATAATTAAAAACAAACAAATAATCCGTAAAATGTCACTCTTCATAAATTCTCCTGTTTGTTCTAAATGAAGATTTATAGTACGAGTATAACTTATTGTTCAAAATATACCCCGTACTTATAAAGTACAATTTTCAAAAATCATACAAGAGGAAAAATATTTAACAAAAAAGCAATTTATTTAATCAAATTTCCAAAATTTTTAAACATTAATTTATGTCATTTTATTATTTTTTTTTATCAAATAATAATAAATCAAGTAGGTAGGTGGATCCTTGTTAGGGTAAATAAAAGTCTTTCACATTAGTTTAGGCCTTGGCGACGTTTCGACCTCGCCGGTCATTTTCAAGCCTATAAAACAACATTTATTGTTTTTTAAAAACATAACATAAGTTAACATACGCTATAATTTTATTTATAAATCAAGTATCTCTCTTATCCGAAATTCCGTCAATAAATTAATTAAATTATTACCTGTTTAAAACGATTTTTTAAAAATTACATCTTCTATTTCAGTTATACTTATATCATATCTATGTCAGGTTTCACAAAGCACCTTTGTACGTCAGTTCTTTCTATAATGATATTAAAGTTATTATAGAAAGAAGTTTAAAAAATGATGCACTCAATGATACATTTAAATCAATCAGTCATATATTAGAATTGAAAAATTTGTCTACTTATAAATAGGGGGAAACGGGGGGGATTTTGAAATACGATATTTTAATGATTTTTTTTCTAACAGTCGAAATTTGGTATGGTTTCCTCGTTAGATTTTAGAAACTTTTTTGGTACAGGGTACATTTTGTACGAATAGTAGAACGTACCTTTATAAATCTTCATTTAAAAACTAGCAGGAAATTTAATGGAGAGCGAATTTTCTTTAATTTTTTTTTTCCATTATACAACGTATATGTGAAAAGTGGAAATTTATTTCGTCTTGGCTGATGTGGAGCCTAAATTATTTCGTTAAATTTTAAACCTTAAAGATATATTCAATAAGGTGCCAAACCCTAGGTGAAATAAACTGCGAGGTGAAAATTATATATATTATATTAACTCAAAATTTAATGACAGTGCCCTCCAAATAAATTAGATAATAAAAGCGAGTTAGCGAGAAGGTGAAAGCATAATATAGAATTTAAATATTAATTCCACATTATAATGACATTGAGTCAGAGTTACATAAACATTATTCCATTAAGATCAAACTCATTAATTAACTAAAAGCATCTCATCAACTCATCACTATATTGATTAAAAATCTAAAAACCAAATTATGTAAAAATGATTAAAATAACGTGACCTTGAAAGTCATTAATGAGTTCATTTCATTTTCTAACTATGAATGAATAGGCTCAATTCATTTGATTAATTAGATAGAGAAACAGTTCAGGGTTCAAATTATTTTTATTTACAAAGAAAACGCTTTATTAGTTGTTGACGTTATCTTTATTTTTTTCAAAAAATGTTAAATGACAGTAATATATTATAAAAAAAAAAATTACATGGGTTTTGATTTATTTAATGCCAGATATTAAAATCACAAAATGTAAAAATACCAACTACATATTTTATATTTACTTTTTCAAATACATACGTTAGTTTAAGAGAAAGTATTGTAATGGCACGTATTATCTTTTATATAATCGAGTAGTGTCCCAACAACGACAACGACAACAACGACTCACCTCTAAATGATTTATAACGTTAAAAATTAATGTGCCATAAGCTGGGATCGAACCCGGGGCTACTGGGAGTAAGCCAGATACTAAACCATTTGCGCCATACCTATGTAACGGATATCGGAGCACAAAACTTCCTATTTAAATGTTTTAATT
>KZ652336.1:138651-156640 GCA_001010745.2 Gerris buenoi
TTTTTTTTTTTTTTTTTTTTTTTTTTTTTTTTTTTTTTTTTTTTTTTTTTTTTTTTTTTTTTTTTTTAAGAACACACTTTGAATGAATATTTTAAACAAGACAACGTCGTTAATCAGTCTGTGTTAAGGTGAGTGACCCCCAACATTTAAAAGTATGTTTTTGTATTGGTGCAGTGTCTATGGGCCAAATTTCATCTAGATTGAATGACCGGAGAGGGTTAATTAGCTTCAAAGAATTTTAATTACAAATGGCGCCGTTAAAATGTTTTAAAAAATTACGGTAGTAAATTAATAAAGGATAAATAATCTATTTGCGGATTAATAAAATAATTTCTTTGCCTGATATTTAATATGGAAATTTGGAACAAAGATGTTTATTAATGTAGCGTGGGGGCCGGTTTGATATGTTTATGACCGGGTTCCAGTGGACAGATGTGCTAAAATATGCGGCTTAATTCTCGAGGGCTTAGCAATGCTTCTCTTGGACTTAAACCTGCCCATGTTCTAGCACATCCCAGTATATTCCACTCTTCTTTCCTTTATATTTTTTTTTTTTTTCGTTTTCTTCTTTTTTAACAATTCTCGTTTTCCTTTTTTTTTTATATTTCTCGTTTGGCGAGTTCTGATTGGTTGGTTGAACAGGACTTAGTAAGTATATAAGTTTGACTTAGTAGCGAGGTAAGTTTATCCTGTCAGCTGTATAGGTAGAATCCTCCTCTAATCAACATGTACGCTAAGACTTTGGTAAGTACAATACAAATACATAAATAAAATACATTTTAATTAAGTTGAGTAAAACAAACTCTAAAATATAAATTATTAAATTCTCAGCAATGTAGTTGTAAAATGTGTGTACGATATGATATAACTATATACAAATATAATAAATACATAAATAGTCTCTCAATTAGTGTGGCACATAGCTTCCTCACCTACTACCGCATATATTCTAATAATGTATTTTCAACGTTTAATTTTTCCAATTTATTATAATATTCTCCCTCTTCTATCAATCTCAAAATTATTTTGATTATTTACACGAATAAAAGTATAAATATTGCATAATTTAAGCTAATTATATAGCTTATTACTAAACTTCTGTTAATTGTTTTTTTAGTACATTTTCTTTTTAACTGTTATACTTTAATGTACCTAATTCAATTTAAGATTTAAACTAAAATTAATGTAGTAGTAATGAATTATCCTCAAGTGATATTTTATTTTAAACCAAAAATATAATCAAATTTAAAGCAATTCTAGTAAAAATAATTATAATTAAAATTATTATTCAAACTAATACAATTATAAATTTTATTTATATACGTATTGATATTTTCATAATTATATATACCTAATTCAATTTAAGATTTAAACTAAAATTAATGTAGTAGTAATGAATTATCCTCAAGTGATATTTTATTTTAAACCAAAAATATAATCAAATTTAAAGCAATTCTAGTAAAAATAATTATAATTAAAATTATTATTCAAACTAATACAATTATAAATTTTATTTATATACGTATTGATATTTTCATAATTATATATTTATTTATTTACATTTAATAAATATTTTCAAATCTAATCACTAATACAGCTTTAACATCTNATGGTAATTAAAGCGTAAATGGAGTGAAAATAACCAGCATTTAAATATTTAAGGAGTAACACACTAACAAGAGAAAACGAAATTAAAGGAATTCCTGAAATAGTCCAGGAGTCCAGGAGAGCGTGCAAAAACGTGTTTAACTTACATTAAGCTAGAATTTTGTATGCAAGTAAAAATGTTTTGGTGCCTTTTAAGATATGGTCGGCTAAGTACGTCTGCTAAGTAAAGCAGTGTTGAAAGGTGGCATTTAGTTCTAAATGTTAAATATTATATTTTCTTCTATGTCTTTGTTTAGATTGTTCTGGCTTTGGCCGCCTTCGCCTTTGCTGAGAAAGAGGAGGAAAGGGTAAAGAAGAACGTATTCTTGGGAGACTACTCCTACGGACACGGACTGTACCCTAGCACCTACAACTACGGATCATACCCCGTCTACGGCAAGTCCTTCAACTACGGTGCCTACCCCATGACTTACAGCTCTTACAACTACGGCTTCCCTGCCACCACCTACCCTTCAGCATAAAGAATTTATTAATAAATACAAGAATGAACTTGAGTGGAATATTTTATTTTATTATTTGTGTCGCGGTTATAGATACTTACAAATTTAATTTCTTTTTAAAAATTGTTGAATTCGTGTTACGAATTCATTAGTTTTTTTCTTACATTGAATACTATTTTAACTTGGATTTTTCTCTTTTTTTTTTAGCTAAGGGTTTTCTATTTTTATTTTTATTATTATTTCATTACAAAATAATAAATAATAAATAAAACAACATTCATTGAATTCAAAGTAAATGTTTTATGTCTAGGATTTATTTCATTTGGAAGTAAAATGAATATAACAGATTGAGAAATTAATGATAAAAGAAGAAAATGTAACAACAGTGTTTAAAAATAAGTTTTTAAATAAAAGCTAAAGGTAAATAATTTCCAATAATTATCTAGGCGCCAGAGAGAATATTAATCTAGCCAGTTTTATTTTTCATCTTTCTTTTTTTCTTTTTTTTTTATTTCTTTTTTTTGTAGTTATTTACAGTCTTTTACTTTATTGGGTGAACTGAGTTTTTGTCGTTTAAAATAATTATCTTATCCAATTATTTTTGAAATTATTTTTTAAATGAATATATACAGTGTTCCCCCAGATCGACGCATGAATAGATGAAAAAGAATAAAAATTTTTGAATTAAAATTTAATCTTCTGTTATTCAGCCCTGCTTGGATAGAAACTAATTTTTGCTATAATTTAATTTTCGAAAAATCAAGTATGTCTTGGAAATTTACAAAAAATTATTTTTCCCACTAGTAAAGTGCTTCTTCTCTAGGAGATACGACAAAATGTTATTAGAAAAAGTTGATCAGAAAGAAAAACTAAGTAAGAATACAACATTTTAAAACCCTTCGCCTACTTTGATTTATTGCATTATTTACCACTCTGTTATGCCTATTGTGCTGTAAAAAAAAATAAAAAAATAATTATAATAATTTTTGTGGAGTTTTCTGTAACATAAAATAGGTTTCAAATTTCGAAAATACCACTATGAATATTATAATGTTAGCACACAATTAAATATAATCGTGAATTATTAGTGTTTTGTTATTGTTATTTTTCGTATTTCTTATAATAAATATTTAAATTTCTTAACACACGAATTAACATNTCCTTATGGACGCTTATGGCACGTTATATAACGTCCTTATAGACGCTTATGATACGTTATATAACGTCCTTATGGACGCTTATGGCACGTTATATAACGTCCTTATGGACGCTTATGATACGTTATATAACGTCCTTATGGACGCTTATGGCACTGAGTCTGGAACCTGGGAGTGAATCCGAAAAAACGACCGTCACAAAACCGCAATCGTCACGAAATAGACCGATAGCAATAACTTGAGTAAATGATGACCGATTTGAAAATTCGCACAATTGTTCATTTTACCAATGCCCAGGAACAGCTTGTTGGACAATGTTATCCACTATAGCGTTCGAGCGCAATGCTCGCATAAACGTAAGCTTCAATTATAAAATTGGAATTACAGGACGGGAAAATTTTTTAACTTCATCTAATTAATGAAACAAACATCTTTTTTAACTACATAAATGTTTTTTACTTAAACTGACACCAACGCACTGCTAAGAAGTTTTAAAGTTCGCTAAATTTAATTAGGTGGACCTAAGCGCTTAAAAAAGAGCCTTTTTACCGATATCTTACGTTCTTCTGTAACGATATTAATCAAATTTCATGCACATCGTCTAAAATACAATTTAAATAGGCATGTTAAATTTCAACCTGATACAAGCAGACATTTTTGTGCAGAAAAGTGATATATTATAAAATGAGTTAGATTTTTTTTTTTAATAAATTGATATTTTCTTTTAATTCATAAATAGCAGATAGACGAAAAAAAAAAAACCACTATAATTTTGATGCTACAATGTTGGCGATAACAGATTATATACAGGGTGTGGCAAAAGTTCGGCAACGAAATAATAATTATCTCCGTTAATATTTGAGATATCAAACTGCGGTTTGTTGCAATCTTCATCATGCATAAAAAAACTACTTTTTTTGGATGGTACCTTTTTTCCCGCCATTTTGGTTGCCGCCATATTGGATTCAACTTTAAAATTCCAAATTGGAACCCCTATACTGTGATACATATATTGAAAAGCCTTGAAAAAAAGATAACATTTGCCGCAAACTAGAGCTTTTTACAAAATTGACATTTTTAAAGTGTAATTACGGCGAAAGTTAAGGTTTTAGGAGAAAAAATTCAAGAGTAAATTTGTCTTATTTTAGGGTAAAAAATAAAAGTTTAACGCTATTTTTCCGAATTTTTATTTTTATATTTATTTGGTATCTATAGCAACGTACTTAGTCATTTTACATTCGCAGCCAAAAATGTAATTAAAAATATATTTTTTTAAACTAATTTTGAGTTTAGAATAGGATACTTATTAAGGAATTAATTTTTAAGAGGATTAATTAATTATTTTTAGAATTAATTAATTATTATTAAGATTAATTATTCATTTATTAATAATCAACTAAATAATTAGAAGGGTAAAATTCAAAATTCAAAATTGGTTTAAAAAAAGATTTTTAATTACATTTTCAGTTGCGAAAGTAAAAAGACTATGTACGNTAGTATTAATTATTAATTAATTACTATTGGGATTAATTATTCATTTATTAATAATCAACTAAATAATTAGAAGGATAAAATTTAAAAATTCAAATTGGTTTAAAAAAAGATTTTTGATTACATTTTCAGTTGCGAAAGTAAAAAGACAGTACTATTATAGGAACCAAATTAATATAAAAATAAAAAATTGGAAAAATATCGTTAAACTTCTATTCTTTACCCTAAAATAAGACAAATTTACTCTTGATTTTTTTTCTCCTAAAACCTTTACTTTGGCCGTAATTATACGTTAAAAATTTCAATTTTGTTATTTCAACTGGCCGCCATTTTGAAATGGTGAAAAATAAAAAGCACTAGTTTGCGGCAAATGTTATCTTCTTTCAAGGACTTTCCAAATTTGTATCACAGTATAGGGGATCCAATTTGAAATTGTAAAGTTGAATCCAATATGGCGGCAACCAAAATGGCGGGAAAATGGGTACCCACCATAAAAAGTAGTTTTTTATGCATGATGAAAATAGCAGCAAACCGCAGTTTGATATCTTAAATATTAACGGAGATAATTAGCCGTTGCCGAACTTTTGCCATACCCTATAATTACTTCCAAAATAATTTCATATCTCCCTTCTATCATTATATATATTAAAGTTTAATTTATAAAATAATTTGTTTATATTTGTTAATCCTGTTTAATAGGTTCGATGAACAGTAGATCTTTAATTGAAAAAAAGTGAAGTAACTAGCTACACTGCAGCTTTAAGTGAACATGATATGATGTATGAAATGACGATGATATAAAGAATGAAAATTATAAATAAATTAAAAATAAGGACGTATTACGCAATGTTTGTTGCGTTTGGAGGAGAGGTTTTGCAGCAAGTGGATAGGATAAAGAAGATAAGTCAAAATCAATAGTTTATTTATCCACCAAAGGAGTAATGTAAATAATTTTTGATCAAAGGAACCATGGAACCATAGGCGATGCCAAGGGAGTAACGCAAAGGCAGTAACGCCAATTCTCAGCAGCGCCTTGGAAGATAATTACTTTACTTACCAGTACTGTACGCATAACGAACGATAATTACTGTACGCACCACGAACAGTAATATTTTAGGTCCACATGGGAGAAAATACATATATGTGGATGATATATTGATAATAAACATGTTGCTAGTAATTTTAATACAGCAGATAAATTAAATTCCCATTTTTAATGAACTATTTATATCTTCAATAGTTTTAGTAAACTTTCAATTTGTTATTAAAAAAGAAATAGTCAAAAGTTTTGATTGTTATAAAAATCCTTATTTTAGAATTTTGTTTGGAGGGATTAAAAAAAACTACCATTTTGACATTTCGTCTGTCGTCTGTGTGTTAGTCAGTCAGGATCAAACGTACGGAATTCGGCAAAATACCTACATTTAAAATTTGGCATGGTTGTTTTCCGAAGTCATTATAATCTATGTATATAGTATATATTTCATTTAAATTTAAATTTGGATGGATATTTCTAATGATTAAAATACATGAATGGAGATAATAGTTTATTTGTGCAACTAGAGCGCACAGTGGCACTTTGATACACTCAAGAAAAATATTCACGAACGAGCCGCAGGCAAGAGCCGCAGGCAAGAGTGGAAAGTTTTCTCGAGTGGGGCAAAGACACTTTAAGCTCGAGTTGTACGTGCAATTTTTTCTACAGTTGGTTTTTAATCTGTAAATAAAATATAAAATAATAGAGTTTTCATCAAAATGTAAAACGTTTTACAACATCAACTAAACCAGCTGTTCTGCTTATGGCCAGTGTTGCCTTTTTTTGCCTGATTAAGCAAACCTAACCAAGCACTGTTATTATTTTTCATCACAATTGAATCCTTTTTTTAGATTGTCTATGTTTACTTTTTTATGTTTAACATTTTTATATGTGATATGTAGGGTTTAAACCATACAGTTAAAAAATAATCAATAGTTGTAATTTTTATTATTATAATAATTGGGATTATTTAATCTTTGTTCAGATTTAAGTTCTTTATCTACGTAGTTGGAACACTGGAGTGCGGTAAAGAAGTAAGTGCAGGAATCTGCGGTTTTGCGTACTGTTTTGAGTACGATTACAACCACTTTATCAGCCAACTGAAGGAAAAAATACAAATAAATAACAAAAAATTAACTGGACAAGTACATAATATGTGCTTTCTGTATACACACAGGGTCTGTAGGACAAAACCTTTTTCATATTTTTTTTTTTGTTGTTCTTACGGGAGAGCGGCGTCTCTCCAATCAATCAGGTTAAGAAGCATCGGACCTGGTCACTAATTGAACGGGTGAGGCCACAAAGATCTGGGTTCGATTCCCTGCCAGGGCCATCCGTTTGAATATCCACCCTACTCTGCTTAAACCAATGGGAAGCTTTGAGAGAGGTGGAGGTTTACCAATCAAAATTTATTGCACAAACCTATATATATATATAAAATCCAAATACACTCACTCACTCACTGACACATCACGATATCTCTGAATCCACTGGACCTATGACCATGAAATTTTGTAGGTGTGTTCCTCTTACCTCCTAGGTGCTCGCAAAGAATTTTTTTTAAAATCCACCTTGATTCACGTTGACGGCCATTTATGTACAAAATTCGTAAACGATACCTCCGGAACAAATTGCCCTAGAACCTTGAAATTTTATTTTGATTCATGAGTTCCTTTAGCATTTTGATTCAAAATGGCGGCCATATATAATATATAAGTCAACGTATGTGTTTATGTTCTGTGTACAAATCTTCAGTTTCAGTACGATATCGATGAAAATTTGCACACATGACCTTCAAAGCAAGGGGAAAAAAATCCCTGTGTACATGAATTTTCGAAATTTAGAATTTTTGGTACTCAGGGGTACTGGGTACACGTAATTAATACGGGGTCAAAGGAATGAATACCCTTCATGATTCCTATCGTTGAAAAGCTCTTTAAAAGAGCAGTAATTGTTGTTATGCACAGTTTTGTCATATTTTCATTTAGGAGGGAGTAAAATGGAAAAATATAGCTATATCTTATATAAAAAGAAGAGTTACTGTGGGTATGTCTTTTATACATACATATCTACAGTTTTATCCCATATTTGATGAATATTTACACACTTTTCCTTCAATGCCAGGGGGAGGTCACTGTCTACATGAACATTGGAAATTTAAATTTTGGTACAAATGGTTACGTGGTACAATTAATGAATACGGGTAGACCCAGCTAGTGCAAATATAAAAGAATTTGGTCTTCCAAGCCGGGTTTCTTTTTTGTAGACACTTCGGGTGCAATAACAGACCCCGAAGTAAAACAGACTGTCAATTAGTGTGGCACATTGCTTCCTTACATCCTATCACGTACTATATTGATTGTATGCTTTTACAAGCCATTCTAATTTATTGAATTGTTTCCCCTTGTTTTTTCAATGCCAAAATTGTTTTGATTTTTACATGAATTAAAGAATAAATTAAGAAAAAGTTAAAGAGCGATGCCGGTTTAATTTAAGTTGGTATCACCTCAAGTTGGTCTACCTTCGATAAATCAGTCAAATGTCATAAAAATCAGACGAGTAATTTTGAAGATATAGGTAGGTGTAAATAAATGTATGTCTGTGTGCATGTTAAAGAGAAACAAATGGTAGAAGAAGGTTGAAATTTATAAATGGGACCAAAAATGGGGGGTTTTTAAGGTGTTGGTTCCCAAAAATTGAACGACAGACCGACTGTACGGATTTCTACCTTGGAATTTTTGAAATCGGAAACATAAAATAATTTTGTCTTCAGAACGATCACATAGTTTCCGTTACCTTTGGTAAGATCGGTAGCAAAATTAAAATAAAAATGTAACCTACTAACCAAGGCAACAATGAACATTTTTCCACTATCAAGCTTAAAATAATTTATTCAATAAATATAAATAAAATTCTTGTAAGAGTAGCAGCTGCAAGAACATAAACTCGTTTTAGACTTAATAGAAAAACAAGAGATATTGAAACGTATTAAATCTCTAGTGATGATCTTATATCAGCCATACTATGTTAACAATATGCCTAACAAGACCATTATTTCCTTAGAATAATACTATATATAGAAGGAGCATAGAATCGGAATCCCATGCAATTACTGATAAGAGATTGAAGCCAACTGAAGCCGAGAGGTTGCGCCTATAACTCAGTTTGCCAACATAACAACACTTATTTATTTTCATTTAAACTGGAGAAGGTTGGCCATGCTTTAGTACATATCAAGAAAACAAACCATGCCATTGGTTATTAATTACGTTGCATTCTGACGTCATTTTTTCACCTCGCCCGGCATGACATAATAAACGTTATTTTCAGCATATTTCAAGCTAAAAATAAGATAAAACACAATAAAAATATTATAATAAACGAAACTACACTATTCTTAAAATTGTTTTTTGACACTCAGATTGGCCAACCTATGTGAGGGAAGAAATAAAATCCCACAACAGGCCACCAGGCCTGTGGGAGAGAGGGAAATGCATAATTTGTTTGTCAACAAAAGAAGGTTATTTTACTAGTTCAACAAATCGCGATCTTGTTCCTGATTTTGCCACTTGGATTTTCACATCTTATTTACGAATATGTTTTGAAATTTAATGAAAGAGTTAATTTCCTTTATAGAATCAAGAAATTTAATGTCGGTAATGAAAAGTTATGAAAAGTGTAGGCTTAAAACTACTTAGACGAAGAATTAATTTACCTGACAGATGTTGAATTGTAATGAAAGAAAGTTTAAGAACCTTTGTTAATTCAGTTGAAGTTTACATTTTAATCTATCAATATTTGAGTACAGTGTGAAAGAAGTAGTTATTATTTTTCGGTAAATAAACAATAAACTCTATTATTGTTATATAACATGGAAAACGATAACGATTACTGAGTTGATTAATTTTCTGTCTAAGTCTTACTTTGTCAGAATAACTTAACAAATTGAAATGACGGGTAGTTACAAACAAAATTCAAAAACCAGTATAATATTTAGTGTATTAGAATTATATTTAAATAACATAAAAAGTGAATAATATGTAAAAGTGAATTCAAGCGGTGGCGTGGAGGTTATAAAGTCTCTTGGAACGGTTACCCTTAGGTCGGCGTCCCTCCACTAGAGACATTTTTATTTGCCTAGTTGGCCCGACCTTCTAAAATTCAAAATCCAACGCTCTCATTGGCTCCTTCTCTATTTTTCCGCGCTGTCAAAAAACAATACTAATTTTAAGAATAGTGTAACTATCAATAATTAAAATTTAATAAAAAATAAATTAAAAAACCGGAGGCAAATAATTTCAGAGTTATGACGTCACAAAGTAAAAAAAAAAATTGGAACGCGGATTACAGGCACAACCAGTTGGCTTCAATGTTATCAGTGAGCTTTCTTCTATATTAGTATTATTCTAAGATTATTTCACACAAGACCTTATCATTTAAACTATGATAAGGTCCAGCTGTCTAAAAAGGTGAAAGCAGCGAGCCTGTAATAACATTATTAACAAATTCTGTATAAACATGCAAGCATAGCAATCCTGCTATAACTCTTTTAAATGTCGACTATCTATCATTACTGTATAAACTGGCAAACGCAGCGAGCCTGAAATAATTCTATTTAATAATAAACTCAAATATATCTACCCAATATTTCTATTAAATATATCTAGAAAATCTGTTTAAACATGTGAGCCTGCAGTAACTAATAAAATCAAATACAATAATGCAGCAAATAAATAAATATTGGCCTCGTTCCGACCGGCGCGGCGTTTAAAATACTTTTGATCGATGCGACGCATAGAATATGCTAAATAAAGCATTTTCTTTAGTCGTCAATCACATGGGTTACCATTTTGAAAATTTAAGTTAAATGTTTTAATAGTTACGAACAATTAATACCAATATAATAAAATAAATTACATAATAATTGGTTTTAAAAGCATAAAATTATTAAATTTTACGAAAAAGCAGATAAAAGAATCAATGTGCCACACTAATTGGCACAGTATTTTTCATGAATAAAAGTATTAATTTAGACAAATTAAAAGAGACACAGATTACTGAAATTAATCTTGGGCTATATCAGCGGGCTACTATTGATGAACTATAAAAATGTCATACAATTCAGGTGAGTACTTTTGAAGCTATAGGTGTGAATAAATATACAGGGTGATTGGCGATATATGTAAATTTTGTCAGTTTTACAACAAAACCAAAAATATCCTTCTAGCTTTTATAAATTTGGAGCAATAAGTGTTTTTATGAGCAAAGGTATGCGATTTTAAAATAATATAATATTTTTTAAAATACTCTGCCAATTAATGTGGCACATAGCTTCCTCGCAAAGAAAAGACAAATTAAGAAAAATAGCTCGATAAAAATAATCAAAATGTTGGAACGGCGCGGCACTGTTCCAGTAAATATTTAATAAAGTTGGAGAAGTTTAATAAACATTTGGTGGAGAAACAAAGCCTCCAACAAGCACCAATACTTTATTTAATAAACAAATATAAAACTGCAACCAAATCGTAGAAGCCGCTGTATAAACAGGTTTTTTTTATCCCCCCCCCCTCAAAACTAAAAATTACACAAAACAGAATATAACAAAAATTAATCTACTATGCAAGAGCTTTTCAACGATATACATCACATTATAAAAGATTAACTTTAAAATTTGTACCCCTGTACTCTAAGGGTACCAAAATTATATTTTTAAAAAACAAACAATACAAAAGGGCATTCATTTAACTAATAAATACATATAAATAAAAATCCTAATATCAAAAAAGTATTTAAACCCTTTAACCTACAACAAAATTATAAATCGGTACAAAAGTACATGCACAATATTTTTAAAAAATCAACAAATAAAAAAGCTTTAATGTACATATCAAGGCCTTTAAATTGATATACGACACAATATTAAAAACCAAAAAAAGTGGTCACGTGACACGGCGCACGGGAAAAAGTTTACTCTCATGTTCTCAGCAAGTAGGATGAACTAATGAAATAAAATATACTCAATTTAAAGAGCATTAGTGTGAGATTCAATCGCCGCAATCAGAAATAAAATCGGCCAACTATTATAGAATCTATGGCCATTCAAAGACAAAAATGGAAAAAAACAAAACCAAAAAATAACAAAATTATCACCATTTAAGGTACAACCGTTGATGATTCGACAAAAACTCATAGGACTAAAGTTGTAGATCTTTTAAAATCAGTTACCACTTGTGTTATCCATTTTCTAGTACGACTTACCGTTTGGCTGCAATAAGCCCTCAAACCAGCTTAAAAATCAAGTCGGCCATTTTTATTTTTTAAGGGTGGAAGGAGGGGGAAAAGTGAACTTTTTATAATTATTTTGGTTCACAATGTAGACGTTGCGCGTCGAATGGCGCAAACCGCAAGTCTCTAGCTCTTCTGGAAGTGGGTAAACATTAATGTCAGTCAGTGAGTCAGTGAGCCATGAGGCTTTGTAGTATAAGACATATTAATTTAGTACGATTTGAAGTGCGCAGGTGGTTGAAATTTGGCAGGTGCTATCTGCAAGCTACTCTCGACAAACCATGAAAATTTCATTAAAATCAGATGATTACTTTTAAAGATATAGCTGTAAATAAATGTATGTTTGTGTGCATGTAGAAGATGAACAAATAACCGCAGAAAGTTGAAACTTATATGGGACCAACAATGGGCTAAGTATGACCTACCACCCAAATTTCATTAAAATTGGACGTGTAGTTTTTAAGATATGGCGGTTCGCAAAAATTTGTGACAGACCGACAGACCGACAGACCGACAGACCGACAGACCGACAGACCGACAGACCGACAGACCGACAGACCGACAGACAGACACGGAACCAAAAATGTTCCCTGATGTCTGAAACGGATTTCTGTCTTGGAATTTTTGAAATCGGAGACCTAAAATATTTTCGTTCTTCAGAACGATCACATAGTTTCCGTTACCTTCGGTAAGCTCGGAAGCAAAATAAAAATACGCTTTTATAAAGAATGTACTAAAAATGAGAAAATAATTACTTTTAAAGAGCCACAGTACTACGAGCGAACACACTATATGGGTATGTCACTAAAAATAAAAGCGTGGGGCGCTTTGTTTATAAAACCCTAACGAACGCATTCCTCCTTAAGGATTTAAATCCTATGTCTTACTTCTCAAAAATATGAAGTCTTGATTCTTGGATTCATAATTATGAAAAAAAGTTGATAGTGTCCCACGCTTTTATTTTTTATTGACATACCCATATAGTGTGTTCGCTCGTAGTACTGTGGCTGTTTAAAAGTAATTATTTTCTCTTTTTTAGTNTACAACTTGCAAAGCAAGCTATTTACGCAAAAAGTGGAAAACTAGTAAAATAAAGAAGAGAAAAATACCTACAAATTATCTCTTTACTATTTTTTTGTAAGTCGAATGGTTTCTATGCATAAGAGGGTTGAAATAACCGAGAAATCAAAAATTGTTGAAAAATAGCAACAAACTTTATTCTTAAAATAATATATAGCGAATTTCTAAACAATTTATATGTATTGAAGTTAATACAAGCTCTTAGACACAGGTTCTATTATTTGTGTTGCTATTTTGCTCATAAGTCACACACTTTTTTGCTCCTGTCCTGGACTATTCAGAAATAAACAGTTTTTAAGACATTATGAATTGCAATTAAGAGTCTGCAAAGTGTAAATATATTTATAATTTTTTAAAAAAATAATCAGATGATTTAAAACCAGGACACAATTAAAGGAAATGAAACAAAACTACTTCACACAATGAGAAAGACTAAAATACAACCTTGTCTGTGTTTCCCAACTCGTTTAGATTTCTGATCTGAAATAAACCGCACAAAAATATTTCTGTAATTCACCTTGAGTGAATTCACGCTTTATTTCTTCTATTCAATGATAATTCAATAAATCTTTAATGAATTGAGTTTAAAAAATAAAAATAAAATGAAAAAAGAAATGCTCTTACAACTACGGCTTCCCTGCCACCACCTACCCTTCAACCTACTACAAGAGCGGTGCCTACTCTGCGTACAGCGGTGCCTACCCCATGTACAGGTCTGGATACGGTGCCTACCCTTACAACTATAACTACGGTGCCTACCCTTACAGCTACGNAAATTTTTCCAGTTATCTGAAACGAATTTCTGTCTAGGATTTTTTGAAATCGGAGACAATAAAATTTTTGGTTCTTTAAAGATTGCATAGCTTTCGTTACATTTGGTAGGATCGGAAGTAAAATCAAAGAAAATCACACAATATTGTGACTCCCATGAAAATATTTATAGCATTGAATAGTGTTAGTTTATCACAATTTTTGAGAATTATAGGAATACACAATTTCTTTTCTTAACATTTCCTAAGAAAATTACAAAGAAAGGTTTTTGGTTTATTAAAAATTAAGTTGGGGCAGGTTTGAAATGTTTATGGCTGGATTCCAAGAGACAAATATCTCAAGTATAAGGCAAAGTCGCGGGGACTTAGAAATGCTTTAACTGGGCCGTTAACCTGAAGATGTCCAAGGACATCCCTGCATATCCGACTTATCTCCATTTTTTTCTTTTTTCTTTTTGCCATTATAAGTTTTCCCCCCTTTTATTTAGCATTTCTTGTTTGGTGAGTTCTGATTGGTCGGTTGAACAGGACTTGGTAAGTATATAAGTTGGACTCGGCAGCCAGGAAAGTTATCCTGTCTGCTGAAAAGGTAGAATCCTCCTCTAATCAACATGTACGCTAAGACTTTGGTAAGTAAAATACAAATACATAAATTAAATAAATTTAAATTTAAGTTGAAAAAAAAACTCTGAAACATGATACATTAAATAGCAATCTAGATATAAAATAAATATACGGTATAACAATATATACAAATAAAATAAATACAGAAATAGTCTCTCAATTAGTGTGGCACATAGCTTCCTCACCGTCTATAATATATATATGCTTTTTTCTCTTCAGCATACACTAAAATAAATTCATAGCAATCTTGTTGTTGTTGCAAAATGTATTTATAATACAAAAATATAAATTCTTTGATTAGAGCAAACATTTTTTATACCAATGCATTAAATATGAAATTACATAAAAATGCACGAACAAATCAAATTATAGTTTATTTAATGTTAAAAAATATTTGTATTTTGAAATATATCTATATTTTCCTTTATTTTAAATAAATTAAATGTTTTTCTCCAATGTGTGACAGCGACTCATCATATATGAGTTTTTTTAATAAATTTTTAATAAACTTCACATTCTCGTTTTATGAAATAATAAGATAAATAATATATATAATAAAATANTAAAAAGGTAATATTAAATAAATTAAATTAGATTTCTATAAATTATAACTTATTATGAAGATAACTTATTATATCTATTTGAAGACCCAAAAATCAAAATAAACATTTATTTTATTGGAATAAATATAGTTGCCTTTAGCATAAGGTAACTAGATAACAATTCATTTCGAGGATAGTCGTCGACGGGACACGTAATTTAATATTGGGCGTTTTAGAAATATTACAGTAAAAATTTTCAGAACAAAAATCTGTTACATAAGTCTGCTCTCGTATTTTAATTATTTAAAAATGTAAGAGACCTTTTTTCATAATATGGCATATGGTAAAGAGCTAAATTTCCCTAATAAAGCTGCTCAGCCAAATTATACAGAGAGCAGACTAGAACAACAATTTAGCGCAAATTTAATTAACACAGAAAACCTACAGAAAAGAAATTGATATTTTCATTTGATGAACCAAAATGAATTAATTCGTGCAACTTTATTTTTATAATTTTTTTTTGTTTATTTTTTACCACAGTAAATGGTTGATTTTACTGAAAATGTGTAAACCAAAATAAACAGGGACTTCAATAGATTGTTACTCTCCTTATAAATAAAACAGAGGGGAGTCAAAATCTAAATAAGGTATATGGAATGTTCTCCTTTAGAATGTTACTCCTCTTATAAAAACAAAAGTATAATATTCCTTTGTGCCAAAGTATATTGGACTAAGCATCCCTTTGTCTTAATAGTCAGGTACTTCTTTAGATTGTTACTCCCTTATGTGTTTTTTAGAATATAAATGACTAACTTAATAACTATCAGAAAAAAGTGATGTTTAGGTTTAGTCCAATGTACTTAGGGACAAAGGAATACTACACAAGGGGAGTAACAGTTTAAAGAAGAATATTCCGTATACCTTCTTTAGATTGTTACTCCCCTCATTTTTCTTTATAAGGGGAGATACAATCTACAGAAGTGCCAATAGTTAGTTAGTCAAAGTTATTAATAATCTAAAAAAAAAAAAAAAGCTGGGGATTAACAATCTAAAGAAATAACATGAACAGCTGGTCTTTTTTTTATAAACTTCCTTCTTAACTAAATTTTAAGCAGTGTTGGCATTTAGTTCTAAATGTTAAATATTAAATGTTCTTCTCTGTCTTTGTTTAGATTGTTCTGGCTTTGGCCGCCTTCGCCTTTGCTGAGAAAGAGGAGGANTTGTTAATCTTCTAAAATACTATATACTATATATATTATAGTACTATGTACTAAGTAAGAAATTAGCTACTAAAATTTAAGTAACAAAAAGTAATGATTAATAATGTATGAAATTCATGCCTCAATCTTTTTCATTTTAACGTGGCAGCTTAAATTTTTATATTTATAAAAAGGTAATATTAAATAAATTAAATTAGATTTCTATAAATTATAACTTATTATGAAGATAACTTATTATATCTATTTGAAGACCCAAAAATCAAAATAAACATTTATTTTATTGGAATAAATATAGTTGCCTTTAGCATAAGGTAACTAGATAATAATTCATTTCGAGGATAGTCGTCGACGGGACACGTAATTTAATATTGGGCGTTTTAGAAATATTACAGTAAAAATTTTCAGAACAAAAATCTGTTACATAAGTCTGCTCTCGTATTTTAATTATTTAAAAATGTAAGAGACCTTTTTTCATAATATGGCATATGGTAAAGAGCTAAATTTCCCTAATAAAGCTGCTCAGCCAAATTATACAGAGAGCAGACTAGAACAACAATTTAGCGCAAATTTAATTAACACAGAAAACCTACAGAAAAGAAATNTGCACTTTGAGGGAACAAGGTTTGCAAAATATCATTATATAGCATCTTAGATATGAACTTATTTGGTTCATTTCAGGGTAAAATGGCCGCCATTTTGGAAACATAATGTAATTTGTGACCTGCAATATAATATGCCACTCAAAAATTTATATAAAAAAAAATATTTTGGTTAGTCATAGTTACGGTCACCTAAAATTGATATTATTTGTGTTTTTTTTTATATTAACTCCCGGCAATGACACTGGCCCACAAAAAAGTAGACCTATGTATTTGTTAACCCACTTTTTGGACCTTTCTATATGGGGTTGATGGGGGGGGGAGGGATTTTGGATGTTGTTTTGGTAATTTTGGGGATATAATGGCCGCCATTTTGGAAACCAGGTGTATATTTGTGATCTACATTTCAAGACCTTGAATATTAGACCCCATTCAAAAATAATAAATATTTACGGTCACCAAACATTCCCAAAATTTTATAATTTCCAGGACTTTAATAAATTAGTGTAATTTTTCTGCCGTTTGTAGATAAAATATTGTATATAACTATGCAGCAAAGGAAACATTCCTGACTCGTTTAAAGATTACCTGCTTCGGTTACACCTTAGCAGGTAATTAACATTTTCCTGCCTCGGCTTTGTCTCGTCAGTCAAAATGTCTTCGACCAATTACTTTATTTTAATTAACTATAACTATTGCAATTTTCAAATTAGTTTAGACAACGTATTTAATTTGACACATTTCTTTCATTCTAGGAACTAAAACCATTTAGATAAATGTTAGTAAAACTGTAAAAAAAATAACAATTAAAATATATAATTGATCACTTCCTGCTGTTATTTTATATAATGATATTTTTATCAAATTAACTTTCGCTCGTTATCACTAGTATTGTTATATTATTGAATACAATCAACTAATTGATATGAGATAAAAGATATTACTAGTTTAACTTATTCTTAAATTAGACCAGGTAATCAGTAAATTACATGCTATAACAATTATAATAATTAATCATTTAATTTTATTATATTTCTACATAAGTATTATATATATGAACTTATTTGGTTCATTTCA
>KZ652337.1:7049-17455 GCA_001010745.2 Gerris buenoi
TATGCATCATGAAGCGTATTCATTACTTTGACATTTGTACCCCGTACCCCTGTGTACCAAAATTAAATTTCGAAATTTCATGAAGTCAGTGTTTTTCCCCTTGCTTTGTAGGTCAATTATGCAAATTTACATCAAGATCTGACTACAACTGTAGATTTGTATAAAGAACATACATTCGTTGATTTTTATATATGTATGGCCGCCATCTTAAATCAAAATGCCCGATTGGTTAACCATTTATCTAAAGTTACTAATTTGATATAAGGAATCTAACTTCTAAATTTCAAGGTTCTAGTGCAATTGGTTCCGGAGATATCGTCTTGTCGAATTTTGTATATAAATGGCCGCCATCTTGATTTTAGATGGCGGATTTTTAAAATATTTCTAAGCGAGCACCTAGGAGGTAAGAGGAAGACACCTACAAAATTTCATGGTCGTAGGTCCAGTGGTTTCAGAGATATCGTGATGTGTCAGTGAGTCAGTCAGTGAGTGGTATTTGGATTTTATATATATAGATATATACATATATACATACATATATACATAAATACATACATATAAATATATATACATACATACGTACATAAAAAAAGTGTTAAATTTTAGGAATCGATTCAAAATGGTCTGAAACGGATTTTCATGGAAACATTTTTCAAAAATTTTGAAATTCGCTAAAAGTATATTTTAACATTTATAGTTTATTATTTAAAGTACAGTTTAATATTTTATATATTGAAAGAAGATTTATTATATTCATTTGAATAAATGAATATTATATGTTTGAACTTTAAATAGAAAAGCTTTAGGAACTATAATCAATAAATGTTTTTTGAAGTAGGTTTAATGAGAGAAGAATCAGGGAGAAAAGTAAGGAATAAGGTTACTAACTGATGAATTAGATTAATAAATAAAACAAATAAGGGGATTCCTTATCTACTGAATAGGAAAATCATCTGATAATGAAAAAGGAAAATAAGTATGAATAACTCTCCATTGAATGACGGGATTTTTCAATGATATAAATTAATGGGGTGCTCAAAATGCTGGACTTTCTGTGAGAAATAATTTAATTTCTTAGTAGAAGTAGAGAGTTGTAAAATGAAGCTATAAGTGTTCGGTTTAAAGTTTCGAGGAGGTCGTGCTATAACAAGAAGTAAAGTTTCCTGAAACATGAACAAGTGAAATTGGAAAGTTAATAAGGAGTCTGGGCAATTCTGTCCAGTATAAATAAACGCAAGGCAAAACGAGCTCTTTCAACTTGACTACAAAGCAATTAGAACTATTGGACAAGACTAAGTTTACTAAACATCTTTACAAGTAGTTCTATAATAACCCAACAGATAGCTCTTTTATTAAAAAGATTAATTCAAATTCTAATAGAATAACCACTTTCCAACTGTGATATTTTATTGTTTTAGCACATTTTGTAATTTGGTATCTTCTCTTTAACACTTAATTAATTTATACGCTATTGTTACCCTACTAAGTAGCATTGTAGTAAAATCACAATGACGGTAAAAATATTTTTATCTTTTTAAGGTTTAAATACAATATTACAAATTAATATCTTTAAGCTTTGGAAGTTTGGTACTGTTTGAAATGTTTTAATACCATAACTACATAAGGTTTGCTTTAGTAAAATGCAAAACAAGTTGTAAGATGCTCCTCAGCTTGGTTTGGAGCATAGTAACTTTTCTTATTTTATTGACACGTGCCTTGTGTATAAGTCATTTAACTTGGTTTTCCTCTGTTTTAAACAGGATGTAGACTGCTTATTCCTACCCCAATTCCCGGAGATTCTGTTAGGGTTCCCCTAACACTGTGACACAAGTTGGTCACTTACAAAGTGACCAACTTGTAGTTTTTCGTGATTTGTTTGCTTTACCTTTCGATAATATTAAATGTGCTAAATAAAGGTGGATTTACACCTGCAGTCACGGTCAGGGCTGGCCCCAGTCCAACCCATTTCCAATCTCCAAGTCAAACTCCAGTCAGTCAAACTAGACGTTAGGGAGAGGAAATGGACGGCCTCGAAGGCCGAAGGTAACCGTGGACGCGACATGTCGTAGTTCGGCTTCGGCTGCATTCGGGTCGCCCCCACTGTAACCCTATTATAGCCCAGTGCTGTTTAACTACAATCAAGCATTATAAACCTCAAGCCTCAAATCAAACTATATAGTTCTGTTCTGACCTCCGAGTAGAGCACGTCTTATCTGCATTATCTCTGTCACACTCTGTTTTTTCTCTATTCTCCCTTTTTTCTTTTTTCTATTCTCTCTTGGCTTCCTCATTATAATTGTTACCCGGAATACTTTTTGGAACTCTGCTTGATTCTTGGTGTCGATTGATTTAAACTTTGTATTGTTGTATAGTATTTTTGTTTGTGCTGAGTTGTTTTTGTTACTATTCGTTTCATTTATAGTTTTGAACCATATTTCCATTTTTGTTTTATTTAGTTTAACTTACTAATCTAAAAATATAGTATAAAATATTATACACAATATATATAATATACTCGTATACATATATGTAAATACATAATTAAAAAATAAAGTGCTTCTACAATTATAAATTTATTATACGTATAATTATTTTTTTTGGTTGTAGTTAATTTTTGTTTTCTTTGATTATTATTTTTGACTCTGAATCAAAATGACTTTTCTCTGTAAACGTTGTAAGAAAGTTTGTACAGAAAAGGCATATTTACAAAAACACATAAACACAAAAACACAACGGCCCAACTTTTTTTTTATTGCAAACACATTGCAATAAAAAAATGATTGATAGAAGCCTAAACAAACACATCAACATCAAGTGTCATATAAAACTAAAACCTTGTTTTGCTTGTTTCAAATCAGTCCCACCAAAAATTGGGGGAATAAGAAAGCCTTACGAAGAAGAGAAAAGTAATATAATACACGAGCTTTTAAATATTGGAGAATGAACCAAACCACTTACTAAATAGATATTTGTTAAAAAAAAGTTTCTATGTCAGGTCCATATATCTAATTCATAACTTATGAATTAGAAAATACTAATTACATAAGTACTCTTAAAATTCATAATTATAATAAAGAGACAATTTACAATTGAAAAGAAACAAAAAAATAGATGTTATCAAAAGCCCTTCATACTTAAATTCAATTTGATAAAATATTACATCCACTCATAATCATTTACTTTTTCGTTTTTTTTTTAAAGTTATTATAAATCACAACCATGTCCAGACCCCTTCTTCTAGTTTCTGTTGTATATTGCATAATATATTTAATTCAGATGGGACTATTCGTAGGTTAAAATAGTTATTTACGCACCAAGGGAGAAAACAAAGTCATTACTCCCTGAGCGTTATTGTTGTTTAATCCCGAGGCGTAGCCGAGGGAGTTAATTATAGCAAGGGTGCTATGACTTTTTGCTCCCGTGGTCCGTACAAGATTTTTCCTCCAGAAGGGTGGAAAACAACACAAACAAACCTAAGATTTCGATTTATCAATTTATTTAGGTATTAAAAACTAAGTTTACAAATGTTTATACCTTTAATTTGTTTAACGACTTTTAAAAACAAAAAAAAAAAAAAGTTTTATAACATCTTATTGTAGAAAAAAATAATGTAAATTAAATGTGCAATTCATCAATTCCAACTATGTTTTCTTTGATTTCTATAATAACTTAAAGTTATTATAGAAATCAAAGAAAACATAAAAAAATTTCCTCGGGCCCCTAAAAGCGCGGGGCCCGGGGCGGTTGCCCCTGCCTAAGGGCGGCCCTGATAACTTTCAATAACTATGTAATTATAATAATAACTCTATAACTCAAATGTTTAATAATACACAAAATGTACTACAAAATGACTAACTGAATAATATTTAATTTATTTGTGTTTATCTCTAAAATACGAGAAATCAAAAACAATAATATAACCTGATGGGATGTAACCTACCTCTTTTCTACAAGGACTCTTTTCTATAAGTTTTGTTTAAACTCAGTTATGAAGTCATACGACATTTTAAAATGACGATAAAAATTAAAGTATCACGGCAATCAAAAGTACGTGTCATTTAAACTCTGTAATATTTAATAAAAAAGCTTTTAACCTGTCGAGTCATTGAGTTAAAAAAAACTGCTATTAGTTACGAAACAGGCAACACTGATTTTTTTAAGAATAATAAGTTGGCTCTACTGTTACTTTCCACCACGATTTCTACTTTCCGCCACGATTTCTACTTTCCGCCACGATTTTCACAACTAGGCTGTAATTATCCTTTCCTCCCTATAAACTAGGGTGGAAAGTTAATGTTTCCTCCCTTCTGGAGGAAAAATGGATTTATTCCCAGGTTTATAATATTATTTATTATAAACCTGTTATTAAAATAATATAAATAATATACCTAAATTATAAACAAATTATTAAAATATTTTGAGATCATTTTTATAAACACAATTATAATAAAATCAGAAAGGTTCGCCGCGAATAGATGATGGGGCAGAGTATAAAAAAATTGTATCATATTGGTAAATGTATAGAGTTATACAGGAAGTATTTGGACAGAATGGTCTGAAATAGGAGGGACTCGAAACTAGCCGAACCACACGTCGCATCCTCGGTTACCTTCGAGGCCGTCCATTTCCTCTCCCTAACGTCTAGTGTCAGTCAAAGGTAGATTTTCCTTTCGTCAACACTAGATTCTATAGGTACTGCTGTACTTTCTCTTAGATAAATAATCCTGCGTAAAATACGCTAGTTTTAGGGATGGAGGAAAGAGTTATTCCTCCGTTCCAAAGATGTTTGCATTTTCCCAATGATAAATTCTAGGTTCTTTATTGTGCTCCTTTTATAAATCCGATATTCCCCAACATCCAAGAACCTAATGGGCTACCTTTACTAAAGACTAATGACAAATTTATATTTTCCGCTTAACATAACAGCAACCATTATTATAGCCACCTTAACCTTCTTGAACCTTGTTTGAGGAAATGGAGGATAAAAATGAATGAGTAGAAAATTGCACATGTCACTTTCACTCAGACTCCTCAACCAAGGAGTGTTCCCATGAGGATACTTTCGTCAAACCTACATTTCTTCAAAATCGGATAAGTGCTTTTAATAATGTAGATTTTAATAGATCAAACTTGTTGTACAAATTTTATTATATGATAAATAATATTTAATGATTATAAGTCATCAGCTTATTGCCAAAAACCGCAATATATAGGGTTTTATAAACTATAATAATAGGGATTAGTTAACCATAATATAGTATAGAGATTAATAAATTGCAATATAAAGGGTTTAATAAGCCACAATTTAGGGTTTGCGGTGCTATCTACAAATAAGTAATACACTTTAAAGGACTCAGTAAGGATACTTCAATAATATTACTTGTATTATATTATTATGGTTTAATTTAGACCTCTTTCGCTGATGTTTTTAAACCACGAACCAAATAAATAGTAAATTAACTCTATGAATTTTATTCACCTTAGGAGAATAGTTATTGGAAAATGTGGGTAAGGATTTATTCGAAATGTTTTGGAAATATGTTAGTAAATACTAAAAAGTATCTTAGATAATGAGACATTCAGAGATTAAATAGATGGCTAAATACAAAAATCACAGGGAAGTACTTAGTCCGAGTACTTTTAAGGGTTTTGTAGATGAGTAAGCATACCCATTATGTAATTATGATTTCTTGTCTTCAATCTCAAGAGTCCCAGGTTCGATCCCCCGGGGGGTCACTATGTTTTTTATCAGTAATAAACCAATAAGGAACGCAAAATTTAAAANTTAGCTTAAATGGTTCGGGCGCTATGAGCCAAAGAGCGACGGAGAGACGGACTCATCACCCTCGGCATAAGGGTTTTGAGAAGTATCTACAAAACCCTAAAAAGGTATTGAACGGAAGAAGAACAGAGTTTAAGGGCTCAGCTCAGCTCAAAATAACCCACTAACTGAAACTTATCAAGTAAGCTTATCAAGTAGAGTGCTTTAGTCAGAACAATTAATATATGTTTGGATGGGAAATTATGTGAAAATTTCAAGGAACTAATATAACATTTGCAAAGGTTGAGAGTTAGAAAGCAGTGCGCATGCCTACACTGTCTTGATATAAAAACGAACTGCGCATTTCATTTGCTCATGAGTAGTTATTACTTATTAGTAACTATTTGCACGAGGCTTATCTCAATGAGTGTAATGTAGTAAACTCCTTACATTTAAAATTCCTAATAAATAAGGTTCATATAATTATTATAAAGGTTGGAGTTTATTAATGAGAATGTATAAAGGTTGGAATTTATTAATGAAAATGTATAAAGGTTGGAATTTATTAATGAGAATTTATTAATGAGAATGTATAAAGGTTGGAATTTATTAAAGGTAGGAATTTATTGATGATAATGTCTAAATTTTGATCGTCTTAAGGATAGTGTGTGAATCTAAACGTTGAAAATTTCATTTCAGGGATAAATCTCATTAATGTAATACGATTGTTAAAATGTATGAGCAACTTTCAGGGGAATGAAGTTAGTGGTAAATTAAAAACAATAAGATTTACACTCAATTTCCTTGAATAGATAGATAGTTCTATAGATGGTTGTATATTCTACGAAATATATTAGGGCCTTCAAAAGTATTTAGAAGTCTTAAGAATAATGGCGTAGAAGGCATGCGTATTTAAGAAGTATTATAAGATAAGCAAGAAAATAAATAAATTCTCTACATATAATTTGTAAAATCGTTCAAAGAAAATGCTATGTGATCTCCTTATAATTCTAAGATTCTGAAATGACGCTGCCATCAGAGCAGCATTAGTTCAATGTTTCATAAAGAAAATCTGTGAAAAAGCTACGGTGAGAGGTGAGGTAGACAGATTGCACAAGGTTGTACTAGGTTGAAAAGGTGAAATGCAGTCAACCGTTAAACTGGTTTGCTAAAGGCGCCCAAATATTCACTTCAGTTAAACCCCTTCGGCTAAAATATTTACATCTCTCTAGAGTATTGAAATACTAGCAAGGGTACCCGGCGTTGCTTGAGTTAATTTCATAAATGTGTTAGTAGGGTGAATTGAGGCCCAATTTTGTATTGTTATTAATTAATTATCATTGGACAAACAATGTTTTGTTGGCAAAAAAAAGCTCCATGTTACGAGAAAAAAGTTATAGCATTCAATCTTAAGGCTCTTCCGTCCTTTGAGGTTAGGAAAAACAGTAAAATTCAAATTACTCTGGTTCTAAGCAAGATATCAAAAATTTAATCACAGGCTTCATTCCTAATTTTAATTCTGCACAATTTGAGCCCAATTTCAACTTACTATAATAAATAATACAGGCGCCATTTTAATACAACGATAAAACTCATATTAAAATGGCGCCTGTACTCAAATTGAGCAGAATTAAAATTAGGAATGAAGCCTGTGATTAGATTTTTGATATCTTGCTTAGAACCAGAGTTATTTGAATTTTACTGTTTTTCCTAATCTCAAAGGGCGGTAGAGCCTTAACGTCATAGCCCTAGTCTTTTTATAAAAATCAGGATAAACCAAAATGACGTCCATTATCCTGGTAAAAGTCTATGTCAAAACGTACGTTAATGAATGTTTTATTCAACGTAAAAAGCAAAACATAAACTTAAAGGCCTTACGATTACGCAAAAAGCATTAACAGCCACAGCGAATTATAAATATTTTGTTTTCGCCTGTGGCTATATAATTAAGGTTAACGTAAAGAACAAAAAAAGGTTGAAGTGAAACTAATTGTTGATATTTGAGCTAAGCTTAATTAAAATGATTTCAAGTTGTATTGATACAATTCCTTTGTACTTAAGTAAATATATACTCGTACTTATTTAATAGAATTATTTATGAAACGAATAATTTATTCTCACAACTTAACTTAATATCAGCTTTACATAAGGTTTGTTCCGACCACACTTCAAACTGGTTTGAAACTGTCCGACGCATGAACATCGGACCACACTTCTTAAACGTTTTTTGCTAATGCGCATGCGTCGTACAGTTTGAAGTGTGGTTGGAACAAATCTATTATCAAACATTTTTCTTAAATGTTTAATTAATTTTAACAACTATAAACAAAGGTGATTTCTTCTTATAACAGTATAAAGAGGTTATCCTAATAACAATAGATTAAATAGAAGTAAACAAAAAAGAAAGAAAGAAAAAAAAAGTTTCATCAGGTTAAACTGAAAATGTTTAAAAATAATATCATGTTAATTAATTAATTATTAATATCATTTATCACTTAATAAAAATTAGTATTATCAATATTAGTGTATTATTGTTTTAAAGTTATTTTGGTTGGTAGTATTGCATACCCTAGTTCTAAAAACAGCTGTTTTTCAGTTCAGCGGCCATATTAGTTTTTTGTTACACGTCTCCTTATTGAAATTAATTTACGCGAATATTTACACAAAATTTTCTTTTTAAATGGAACAATATTATGTAATCAAAATAGCTAATCTAGTCTTTATTGTATTTTATGTTATAATTAGTTTTTCTTTTCAACATCAAACATAATTTGCACTCGTGCTTGTTTTTCCAAAGTAAAATCTTATCTTTTGAGTTATAAGTCGAATGTTAATCAGTATAATATTGAAATTTATAATATCTTATTGAAGTCTAAGTGTCTTTTAAGATTGTATAACGAAATATGAAGAAAATTTACGAGAAAGTGAAAGAACGTTACGGAGTTTGAAAGGTATTTAATTATGTCAATTGTTTTGGTTTCAAAAATCATTTATATTAACATACCTATTTCATATGAACGTTGTTATACGTGACAATAACAAAAAGGGAATTTTATTCTAAATAAAATAATGTTTCTTAGCTTGGGTATTTTTTTAGAATTAAAGGCTTCCAAAGGCAATGTTTTGATGTTTTTTTAATATACATAATAGTTAAGAATGTTATTAGTGACCTAGTTTAGTTATATGTATATATACTGGAAAGAGTCCAGATAATTCTAATGCTCATTGTTTATCGTTTCCTAACCTTTTCATTCTAATAGACTTTGTAACCTTCCCACTCCTTAAGTATTCCGCCTCTCTCATTTCCGGTTTCTTCTTTCTGTTTGTCTACGTTTCCCCGAATTTAATTTACTAATCTTACTTATAAAAACCTCTTGGTTGAATTCCGGACTAAAGATGTTTCTATTCTATTTGCAATTTATTTGAACAAGAAATATTATCTTATAATGTCGGTTTTTTTGTTTTCTATGATGCTACAATTTAATTAATTATCGGATTAGTTAATAAGTATTTTTATCTATCTGATTTTTTGTCTGTTGTTTTTGTTTTAATCTACCTTGTGCTTATGTTTCCTTGTCGTTATTATATTGACATTATATTGAATTCTTACTTGTACTAGAACTTACTTATTTCTAGAACAAACCGAACCAATTCACTTTTTACTAACATTTGAAATACTTTTTATTTTAGACAGCTCGATATTTTTTGTGGTGAATGCTTTCGCTTTAAATTATTTATTTGTTATCACTGCTAAAACTAAGAAGCAAAATGTAATTAGATTTGTTATTTTACTGCTTCGTACAAAGTCTCCGATACAACTCGTACGAAAGTTTCTTATATGCAAATAACAAATACTATAATTACTTGGTCCAGTGTTTCATATTTGTTATTTTAATTAAATAATTTGTTAAATTTAATTATTATTGAACATTTTATCAAAACTTACAGTAAAAAAAATTCTTTCACGGTGGAGAATCAAACGAATGCTCACCCTTTCCAATTGTAGATATTTTCTCAGGCACTAGATTTCCGCCGGGAAAACAACTTATACGGCTAGCTTCGTATTTAGATGTCTACATTTTACGAGATTTTTTTTTTTTTGAACGAAGTTCCTTATGGCACGTTCTGGATCCCGGGAGTGAATCCGAAAAGACGACCAAAATCACCGTCACAAAATAACCGCTACAAAATCACCGTCACGCGAAATCCGTCACGAAATAACTACCGATGACGATAACTTGAGTAAAAGATCACCGAGTTAATTGAAATTTGGTACACATGTTCATTTTACCAATGCCCAGGATGAGTACGTTGGAAAACGTTATCCGCCCAAGCGTTCACGCGCAACGCTCGCGTAAACGTAAGCTTTATAAATGTTAAGACGGGAAAAAGTGTTATTAAGTAGCCTGTTACTTGACTTTTGTTTATTTTTGTTATATATGTCAAATGTCACTTATTTCAATCTAACATTCTTTAACAATCATATTCTTTAAATAAATAAATAATATTCAATACATATTTATTGTAAGATGCTTGCTTTAATGATACAAATAACACTTTTCTTTTAATTTTTCCTTAACTCCGCTAGTTACAAACAGTTAGTTACTTTTAATTTTGTCTCTTTTCTAACTCCGCCATGTATAAG